>SKCR01037830.1:0-68033 GCA_019454045.1 Zanthoxylum bungeanum | reverse complement strand
TCTACAAAGGTCAAAATTAGCCCCAAATTCGTTATGTTGCCCATAATATACAACCTAAAAATATGACTATGCTCATAAAAATGTGACTATCCTCATAATACAAAGTCACATTTTACCAAAACTACATTGTGATCATTCACTATTATATTTTACCTAAATTACATTGAACTTATTTGCAATCAACTTATACTCAGTTAGAATCACATTGACCTGAGTCACATTGACACTTTACATAAGTCAAGTTTTAACCAAGTCATATAAAGGTCAATCATAATTACATAACTTCAGTCACATATATAGTCACATTAACTTCAGTTATTGTCATATTAAACTCAGTCTCAATCATTTTTTTAAGTTACATTAAGTTTAGTGATAATTTTATTTTACTTTTTTTTTTTTAAAAAAAGATAACTCGAAGCCAAAATTTACTTTTTATTTCATTTTCTCATCAATTTTCAAACTTACTAGACAAGTTAAATAAAATTACTTAAAATTATTCGACTAAATTCTTATGGACTAGAGTATCATTCTACTTACCTAATTTTTTTAAAAAAATTAGTGATAAAAAAATAGTAATTTTTTTTTTTTTTAAGTTTCTATTAAAAAAAGTATAAATATAATGCAGTTCTCTCCAAATAATTTATTTACATTTCCATAGTTATTATTTTTCCTTAAATAATAAATAAATAACTAAAAAGAAAGTGGGTATCTCAATCAATCCACCCGCATAATCATGGAAGGTGTTTTAGGTGGAGCTTTACGCAATCCCATTGATGCCACTACCCCTCACTCTCCCTTTCTCATCCAAAGATTCCATCTTTCCTTCCATTTATCCCTTCTCGTTTCTCTCCTTACTACTATTTAACGGTTTCCCTTACTTAACACCCTCTAATTCATGGGAAACATTGGCAGCAGTGGCGGTAACGGCCGCCGTAGGCACGGGAGCCGCCGAAGCCACCCGCCTCCCCCGCCACCGACGCCTCCGCAGCAAGAAATCTCCGCCAATCGTTACGTCTTCGCGGCGGTGACGCCCTACCCGACGCAATACCCCAATTCTAATAACCCTAATAATCCGCCGCAGCAGTACTATCAATACCCGCCTGGTGGGTACTATCCTCCGCCGCATCCGGCTATGCCGGTGCCTCTTCCTGCGCCGTATGATAACCATCATCGTGGCGGTGGCGGGCCTCCTGTAGACTCTGGACACTGGAGGTATCCGTGTGGGCCCATGTTGGCGCCTCCGCCACCGTATGTGGAACACCAGAAAGCGGTTACTATAAGGAATGGTGTGAATTTGAAGAAGGAGAGTTTGAGGCTTGAGGCTGATGAGGAGAATCCTAGAAAGTTGTTGGTTTCGTTCACTTTTGATGCTACTGTTGCTGGGAGGTAATTGAAAAAAGCTTCAACCTTTTCTTTTATTTATGTTTCTGCAAAATTTTACTTGTTCTATTATGTGAATGATGAGACTTTGAAGTTTGAATACTATTCTTGACCTTTTTCGTAAAAAATGTCATCAGCAATAATAGATGATTTCGCGGTGGCGGCGGCTGGTATTTTCTGCTTATTGATATGAGTTTGTTAACTTTTTTTTTTGCCCTTAATCCAAATATCTTTATTGCATAGATAGATGATTTGGCCGCCGCAGCTGGTATTTTCTGCTTATTGCTATTGGTTTGTTACTTGTTCTATTATGTGAGTGATAAGAATTTGAATGTAATATATTCTTGAATTTATTTATTTATTTTAATTTATTTAATCTATTTTAATTATTAATTTTTTTTTTTTGCATAAAATTGTAAACAACAAACATAGATGATTTCATGGTGGCTGTTGCTGTGGCTTGTAATTTCTGCTTATTGATGGATTTGTTAATTTTCTTTTTCTTAATCTAAATCTCGTTATTGCATAGCAAGGTTGATGCATGTCAACTTTAAATAAACAATTAGGATGTGAGAGCTTGGTGCGTCTACAAGAACTGCTCTTTTAACTGAGTATTATCCGCTTTCTTTTGAAGTGAATATATAGTTTCTCTCTCTAATTATCACCTTAATGAAGTGGTTGTAGAATTTGTTGGGATATCTCACGCCTTAAGGAGTCGAATAGCAATACAATTGTTTACAAAGAAAACTAACATTCATCTTTTATTGTTATTGTTTGTCATCCACTATTAGAGTTAAGCTAATAGTTGCTGTAATATGCTTTGGAGGTGCATGTTTTGCCTCTTTAAGAACGATGCGTTTTTCAAGCACACTTTTACTGGAATCACTGGAAAGAAGGAAAAAACACTGCATGCTCAGTTAGTTACGTATGAAGGGTCAACACTTTTGAACTTTAGCCATTTATTGTGATTATCAGAATCATCCAATGAGTATAACTGAAGTACATCGAAAACCATGTTTTGTTCTCCCTTTTGAAGTTTCCTTTTTGAGATAGGAGCTGACATCTGTTAAATCATTTTCAATTGTTTGTCATTTTCTAGCACCTGGTTTATTATGATAAATTGACTTCCCAACTAGAAAAGTGGATTGATAGATTGAAAAAGGAAAGATTATTTATTTATAAGGTTGTAGGTTTCCATGACTTATTGCATGTGAGGTTAAATTTCAAGTATTGATTGCCTAGGATGATGAGCTGATATTTCTCAGGCTGATGAATCGATGTGATTTTTCTGGTGGAAGAATTTTGTTGTAAAATTCTATCTCAATGCTAAGAAAATTATTTTTTTATACATACATATATATATTATTGATTTCTGCTTCTGTCGGTCTTTAAATCGTGAGAACCATGAAAAGAACAATACTTTACTGCTTCACGTTTTATCTCCTATATATCGTATGTGCCCCATAACACAATATTTTTATGTTGTAAGAGGAAATAATGGTTTCAGAGCAACTATATTAGAGAAATGTGTGGTGTCAGTGTCACTAACTGCAAGCCTGGAATTCTACAGATAAATTAATATTATATCAGTTCTCTTGAGAGGCATGCATCTTGCAGATGTAGTTAAAATCTGATAAAGGGTCAAGTATATTTTATTTGGTATTGGGATTCTAGTTAGGAGTTTGGTAATTTTATGGGCTGATGTTTTTGTGTAACATCGCATTTTTAAGATTGAGATCCTTTTTAGATGTGGCAGCATATTAGTTATTACTTTTCTATATAAATCAAATCTTAGCAAACAAAACCCGACATTTGCTGGCATTTAAAGAATATTTTCTGCTTGCATACCAGAGTACACTGCTTGTCTGGTCCGTGTCTGCAATAGAAGTGGTTCTTTCATGGTGATTGTATGACCTCTTGTTACAATTTCAAATTTTTTTTCTTTGGTTTGTAAAGTTGTTACTACTTGTCTTATCTTATCTTGGTCTTAACAATAACTGAAGTTCTCTTCCAAGCAGCATCACTGTTATTTTCTTTGCTAAAGAAGGTGAAGACTGTAACCTGACTCCGACAAAGGAGAACCTTCTTGCACCAGTGACGGTGCAATTCCAACAGGGTCTCGGACAGAAGTTCAGACAACCTTCTGGAACTGGGATTGATCTTTCAATGTTTGAGGAGACGGAATTTTTGAAAGAGGGTAACATGGTTGCCTATCCTCTTGCAATCAAGGCAGAAACATCTGCTGTTAATCAGAATGGATCTGATGGAAACTCTATTACTGGACCTGCAAATTCTCAGATAACTCAAGCAGTGTTTGAGAAGGAGAAAGGTGAATATCAGGTGAGGGTTGTGAAGCAGATTCTTTGGGTGAATAGGATGAGGTATGAGCTGCAGGAGATATATGGGATTGGGAATTCTGTTGATGGTGATGTCGATGCAAATGATCCAGGAAAAGAATGCGTGATATGCCTATCAGAACCACGGGACACAACTGTTCTTCCCTGCAGACACATGGTACACATTCATTTTACCAATTGCTTTTAAATTTGATAGGTCTTGTTTCTTGTGTAAGGCTTTCATTTCTCTGCGCATCACTATGCGCCATTCCAATGATGGGGTTCTCTTGATGTTAATATTTTGAGAATGGAATTTGTTCCCCTGTCCTCCGCTTCACATGAAATAACTACTCTCTACCAATTACTGTTAAGTTTGATAGATGTCTTGTTTCTTTTACAATGCTTTCATTTCCCTGCACATCACCATGCTCCATTCCAATAATGGGGTTCTCTTTATGTTAATATTTTGGAGAATGAAATCTGTCCCCCTCTCTGCTGATTCACATGAAATAACTACTCTGCCCTTGCTGGGGCTGATATTAAAAATGAGTGGTAATTACGAGAATCTTTGAGAAAATGATTGCATGCAATTCAAAATGTTGATTCCTGCTTGAACGCGTGAGTCAAGCAGCCTCGAGACGGTCGAGGTGATTGCCTCAATCCAAACACAAAAAACTAAAAACATCAAAATAAATCATGCATAACAAATCCATATCAATTAATACATAAAAGCATCCATCAAAATTAAACGAAATGGAACATAATAAAATGATCACTAATCTCTAAATAGGTATCATTTGTGTCTAATAGCATGAAATATGGGTATGAAGTATCATCCTTCAAAGAGTCATCGTCGTATATAATTCATATCGTAAATAAATTTTTTAATAACAAATTATAATTAATAAATAAATATAATTGTAAATATTGGTTATTTTTAAAGATAATATTTATTTTGCCATTTTCGGTGAAGCATCGAAGTCGAGTTACCCTGTCAATGTGGTTAACAACACTGCCGGTTAGGATTTTAAAATTGGAAATTTTGTTTTATTTAACTTTTTTAGTCTATAAAGAAGATCAAGTCGGTCTCTTTGTCCGATTTTCAGCTCCCTTGCAAGGTTGCTAAAGGCGAGAGGTGCACCGAGGCGATCGGAGCCAGAAAAGCGAGGCGCGAGGCGAGGGGCGCGAGGTGCACGCCTCACAGACACGAGGCGCCCGTTTATTAATAATAATTTTAAATTTGTAATATATGCATCATTAACTTGTAAATATAAAAAAATAATAAATAGATAATAATATTTTGACATATACTCTACTTTTATATTATTTCTACTTGTCTAATTCATAATACTTGACAAAATATGCACAGTTCAAAATTTCAAATTAAGAAAATAATAAAAACAAGCGTAATTAAAAATATGTATAGTTCAAGTTCAAGAAAATGAAAAACAACGAGCATTAAAAAAAATCTGCTGAAAAAATATAACTGAAAAAAGAATCGTAAATAAAGAAAATATAAAAGAAAGAATCGTAAATAAAGAAAATGAAAAAAAATGAAAAAAAATGAAGAAAGAAACAGAGCTAAAAAAAGTAAAAAAAAAAACTGTAAAAGAAAAAAGAAATACAAATGTAAAAAAAAGAATTGTAAATAAAGAAAATGAAAAAAAAAGAAAGAAACGGAACTGAAAAAGGTAAAAAAGAAAAATAAAACATAACTATAAAAGAAAAAAGAAACATAAATGTAAAAGAAAGAATCATAAATAAAGAAAATGGAAAAACAGAAAAAAGAGGAAAGAAACAGATTTGGAAAAAAAAAGTAAAAAAGTTGATGAAAAAAACCGTAAAACCATGATGCGCGCGCCTCGTTGCGCCTCGCCTCGACTAGTTGGATGCGCATCGGCGATCGCCTCGTGCACCTCTCGCCTCGAGGCGCGCCTCAGTGCGCCTCTAACAACACTGCTCCCTTGTATATTTTTATATTATTTTAAAAGTTGTTAACTTTAGGACTTCCGAGTGGAGGCGTTCGCCTCAAACCGCCTCAGGCCTTTGAGGCGGACCTGATGAAAACTAGGCCTGAGGTGACCTCGACATGCCGTGGCCGCGAGGTGGTGCCTCAAGGCGCGCCTTATATGGAGTTTTCAAACTATGATGTTGGTTACTCATCTTATTCTATAACCAAATTAATATTCATTGAGTTACGGCATCCTGTAGGCATATTATATTTTTCCGTATATTGGAAAATTCTTAATTTTGGAGTCAATTTGCATATCAGAAAGGGAAAAGAAAAAGTAGCAGCAAGTAGAATCACTCATTTGCAATAGCTATTTGATGACTCACTCTTGGTGGGATTCTTTGATGCAGTGTATGTGTAGTGGTTGTGCAAAGGTTCTGAGGTTCCAAACAAATCGCTGCCCAATTTGCAGACAACCAGTTGAGAGGCTTTTGGAGATAAAGGTCAACGGGCATGAGGAATAAAGATGGAAGAAGTTGCTGCTGTAGGTTTATGTGTAATAGCCTGTTATTGTTGTTGTTATTGTCGTCGTTCTTTCCTTGCACTTCAAATTTATTTTTTGTTCATTCTTTCCCTTTAGGAATTTCGTGGCATTGTAATAATCAGACAAGAAGTTTTATTCCTTGTGTGCTAGTATGGCATGATTGGATTACTGGCGCTGCGCCAGAAATATACACAAGGCTGTGCCTTATGCTTGCAAGTGTTAAGTGTTTTGAGGTAATTCAGAAGAATTTTCATTACATGATATACCATATAGGATATGGTATGTTTGTTCCATAATAACACTGAGTTTGATGTTATATCTCTAGTTTATTCCCTTTTCAATCGTTTGTGCAAAAATGCTCGGGAATATGCTGTGGGATAGAAATGAGATTCTGTTGTCTAATCTGGGTCCTCTTTTTGGGCAAATTTCTGCTCAGTAGGCTAGAAGCAGTGGAGCCACCTGATGGGATTAGTCAGAATTTGTTGCAGAACATTCATAATACATGCCCTCGTTAATACATACATACATCATGCATGTATGTATGTGTGTGTGTTTGTATATGTGTGTGTGTCTATATATATATATATGGAATGTGGAGTCAAAACCTTCAATTAATTAAAAGAGAGCCCACAAAACAGTATAGGGATAACAATTTGGTCAGATATTTTGGATATCAGCTTATATCCTTACAAAAAAATTATTTGATATCCGTATATTAATGGATAGTGGATGGGGGTGTGAACATAAAATTATGTATTTGTAATGAATATTGGACGGTTATGGTTGATATGATGTAACGATGATATCTATTCAATATCTAAAGATGATATGACATAATTTGTTTGTATTAAAATTGATCTTTTAAATTGTATTGAATTATCGGTTTTGTGTTAATTGTACCTTATATGTGATAATATTTGTAATGAAATTGATATTCAAATATATGTTGAAAAAAATGTATTAAATTATTATATTAATATTAAATGAATCAATTGTATCAAATATTATATATCAGTTAGTAGATTTCTAATTTTGCATTGATGTCTGACGGATATCAGCGGATGAGGTTACCGACCATTAAAATTTTATTGGTTATGAATAAGCCGCATATATGAGGTTTTGATTATGGATGCGGATGATATTCCAAAAATTGCGAATATCCTGTCATTCAATAACATAGAATATCCGGTTGCTTATTTAGCACAATATCCATCGGGGAGCAAGGTTTGGTGACGTTCTTGGGGCAACTCCGTAATGGTCCTCACCTTCTCTAAGTCCATTCTGATGCGTGCGCACTCAATGATGTGGCCTAGGGTTTTTTCCTGAGCAAAGGAACACTTTTCCTTCTTTACGTATAGCTGGATCTCTCGCACTTCTCAAACATGAGTCTCAAGGGACTCAATTAACGATTTATTGTTCGTGACAGACTGTCAGTCAGCCGCAAGTTGAAACAATTTTCAGTTCTTTTCTTGAAGGCCATTGCTAACATACCCCTGGGTATCAAATACCCAGGGGACGTCAGCATATAAAATGAAAAAAAAGATGGAACAACTGGTTGCATTGTTCCCAAATATATATATATATATATATATAATATATATATATATTATTTTTTTAAATAAAATATAAAATATTAATAAAAATAATATAATATAAAAAATTTGTTGCATGTTATTACTAAAAATTACAAGTCTAATGATTACAGTTGCATGTTTATTGTAAAAAGTTTCATATTAGAAAATATTTCATATTTATTGGCACAAGTTACATTTTTAATGGTATTAGTACAATGTACAATGGTTAGAGTTACATATGCGATTTTCGAGGAATAAGTAATTGCATGTTAATGCTATAAATTGCATGTCTAATGGTTAACGTAGCATGTCCATTGTAAAATGTTTCATATAAGAAAATGTTTAATGTTTATTGTTAAAAGTTGCATGTCTAATGATATTAATTGCATATTCAATGATCATCTTTACATGTGCGGTTTTCGATGAATTTGCCATTTCACTAAAACGTTCAAATCTAATGGTTGAATGTTGCATGTTCATTGTTAAAAGTTTCATTATTAGAAAATGTTTCATGTTTATGGTTAAATGTTACATATGGTAGTAATTGCATATTCAATGGTCATATTTACATGTGCGATTTTTTAGGCAGATTTGCATGTTATTGCTAAATATTTCAAGTCTAATGGTTGTCGTTTCATGTTTAATGTAAAACGTTTCATATTAGAAAATGTTTCATGTTTATTGTTAAAAGTTGCATATCTAATGGTATTAATTGCATGTTCAATTGTGATATTTACATGTGCGATTTTCGAGGCATTTTTCATTGCATGTTATTGCTAAAAATTATATGTCTAACGGTTAATGTTGCATGTCCATTATAAAACGTTTCATATTAGAAAATATTTCATGTTTATTAAAAGTTGCATATCTAATGATATTAATTGCATGTTCAATGATGATATTTACATGTGCGGTTTTCGAGGTATTTGCCATTGCATGTTATGGATAGAACTTTCAAGTCTAATGATTGTATGTTGCATGTTCATTGTTAAAAGTTTCATATTAGAAAATATTTCATGTTTATTATTAAATGTTACATATCTAATGGTAGTAATTGCATATTCAATGATTATATTTACATGTGCGATTTTCGAGGCAGATGCAATTGCATGTTATTGCTAAATATTTCAAGTCTAATGGTTGTCGTTTCATGTTTAATGTAAAACATTTCATATTAGAAAATGTTTCATGTTTATTGTTAAAAGTTGCATATCTAATGGTATTAATTGCATGTTCAATGGTGATATTTACATGCGCGATTTTCGAGGCGTTTGTCATTGCATGTTATCTCTAAAAATTGTATGTCTAACGGTTAATGTTGCATGTCCATTGTCAAAGTTTCATATTAGAAACGTTTCATTTTTATTGTTAAAAGTTGCATATCTAATAGTATTAATTGCATGTTCAATGATGATATTTACATGTACGGTTTTCGAGGTATTTGCCATTGTATGTTATTGATAGAACTTTCAAGTCTAATGATTGTATGCTGCATGGTCATTGTTATAAGTTTCATATTAGAAAATGTTTCATGTTTATTGTTAAATATTGCATATCTAATGATAGTAATTGCATATTCAATGGTCATATTTATGTGTGCGGTTTTCGAGGCATTTACCATTGAATGTTATTGCTAAAACTTTCAAGTCTAATGGCTGCATGTTCATTATTAAAAGTTTCATATTAGAAAATGTTTCATGTTTATTGTTAAATGTTACATATCTAATGGTAGTAATTGCATATTCAATGGTCATATTTACATGTGCAATTTTCAAGGCAGATGCAATTGCATGTTATTTCTAAATATTTCAAGTCTAATAGTTGTCGTTTCAGGTTTAATGTAAAATGTTTCATATTAGAAAATATTTCATGTTTATTGTTAAAATTTGCATATCTAATGGTATTAATTACATGTTCAATTGTGATATTTACATGTGCGATTTTCGAGGCATTTGTCATTGCATGTTATCGCTAAAAATTATATGTCTAACGGTTAATGTTGCATGTCCATTGTAAAACGTTTCATATTAGAAAATGTTACATGTTTATTGTTAAAAATGCATATATAATTGTATTAATTGCATGTTCAATGATGATATTTACATGTGCGGTTTTCGAGATATTAGCCATTGCATGTTATTGATAGAACTTCCAATTCTAATGGTTGTATGTTGCATGTTCATTGTTAAAAGTTTCATATTAGAAAATATTTCATGTTTATTGTTAAATATTGCATATCTAATGGTAGTAATTGCATTTTCATTGGTCATATTTACATGTGCCGTTTTCGAGGCATTTGCCATTGCATGTTATTGCTAAAACTTTCAAGTCTAATGGTTGCATGTTGCATGTTCATTGTTAAAAGTTTCATATTAGAAAATGTTTCATGTTTATTGTTAAATGTTACATATCTAATGGTAGTAATTGCATATTCAATGGTCATATTTACATATGCGATTTTCGTGGCAGATATAATTGCATGTTATTGCTAAATATTTCAAGTCTAATGGTTGTCGTTTCATGTTTAATGTAAAACCTTTCATATTAGAAAATGTTTCATGTTTATTGTTAAAAGTTGCATATCTAATTGTGTTAATTGCATGTTCAATTGTGATATTTACATGTGCGATTATCGAGACATTTGTCATTGCATGTTATTGCTAAAAATTGTATGTCTAACGGTTAATGTTGCATGTCTTTTGTAAAACGTTTCATATTAGAAAATATTTCATGTTTATTGTTAAAAGTTGCATATCTAATGGTATTAATTCCATGTTCAATGGTGATATTTACATGTGTGATTTTCGAGGCATTTGTCATTGCATGTTATTGCTAAAAATTACATTTCTAAGGGTTGAAAAATTTGTTGCATCTTTTATGGTTGAAAGTTGCATCTTAATGGTGAAATTGCATATCGATGGTGTCAAGTTGCATGTATTGGTTATATCTAACTATTAAAAATTATTCAATATCCTGTTTTATACTTCGATTTCGATACCAGGATGAATGGGATTGGTGTTACGTGTTTGCCTTTTACCAGGAAACTTGCCGTGACAACTAGCCCGCGAAACTCCTGACATCCGCTCTGAAACAAGCTTGGTGTATGGCGCACCGCGATCAACGGATGTGAGTGAATGCATTGGCCGATTCTCATGCCTAATGATTTCGTGTTTAATGTTTATAAGTGAATACAAAAAGATGAAACATCACAAATAATGAGCACAAATTATTAATCTTGATATCTACTTATAATCTTCGTTAATTACATATGTTAATGAGCATGTATATGAGTTTTATACTTATTGTTTTCGCTTACAAATTTTATTCATTACTGGGCAGTGAATGAGCATGAAGAGAGATTTTTTAATGTTGATATTTACTTAGAATTAGGAATGGAAATGGTAGGATATCCGACCAATTTGGACGAAACCGAAACCAAATACAATATCTCAATCTGAAAAAATTTAATAGCTGGTATCCATATCATAAACCGATCAAAAATTTGGATATCCGTAACCGACCGAAATAACCGAAAAATTATTTCATTCAAAAAAGAAATTGAAAAATAATCAATTTTTTACTTAGTTATTTATCTAATTATTAAAGTTGGTTATAATTAATAGTATTTCGGATATTCACTAAAGTTAATGAGCATGAAGGAGAATTTTTTTATAATTAATTTTTATTTAAATGAAAGCTAATGAGTATGAAAATGAAATTTTATTAATTACATAAGATAGGCATTTTTTAAATATATATTTGTTGCCTTGTATTTTTTAATTTACTTAATATAATTATCATTACTCATAGATTATGTAATGGGCATAAGATGGGCTTGTCAAATTACATGCCAAAGTCAAAAAAAAAAATGGGCCAAACCATATTGAAGTATCAAGCATGGGCCTCCTATTATACTTAAACTACTTCATAAATGGAAATTAAAATTTGGTATATTAATTTGAAGTTGACGTGCTTGGCAGTGATGCATGAGGGAGTTATTCTTTGCCAACCACCCCAAGCAAGAAAATTCATTCTAGCTTCCAGGGACCTACGTCCGGCTTGTTCAGTGTTTCCGGTTTCACCAGTTTGTTCAATGTTTCTGGTTTCATCAAGAAGTTCGGTGGTTCTGGTTTCATCAGCAAGCAAATTCTATCATCTTCTGTCATCAGCGTGTTCGGTGGTTTTGGTTTCATCAGTAAGTAAATTCCATCATCAGATTTCATCAACTTGTTCAGTGTTTCTGGTTTCATCAGCAATCAAATTCCATCACTAGCTTGCATCATCTTGTTAGGTGGTTGATTAAACTTAAAAATTTATCAAAGTTTTTTTTTGATTAAGTTAGATTATTTACTTGGTATATTTATTTTTTGCTTCAGCTGTAATGATGACTGCAATATCAACTATTTTAAGTATTTCACCTCAATGAAGATGATTCCAGCCAATATTTCGGGGATATATCAGCCACTCTAACAAATGCTACAGACATTAGCAAGCTTCAACTTTCAAAAACATATGTAGAGATGACTTCACTGGATCAATAAGTGTTGGTTCAGAATTTGATTCGGTTGAAGATGTCGAGGCATGGTATAAAAAGCATTCTAAGTCTTTTGGATTCTCCACTCGGAAAGATGAGATTCGTAGAGATAATAAAAGTGGTAAAATAGCATTTTGTTCTTGGGTTTGCTCTTGCCAGGGTTATAGGTCAAAAAAACATTTGGAGCGAACTAATCGAGTGAGAGAACCCAAGGGCATTACTCGTTACGGTTGTCTAGCGAAACTCCGCATCAAATTTAATCATTCAAGAGAGAAATATGCGGTTATAAAATTTATTGATGACCACAGTCACATATTGGCAACCCCATATAAGACATAATTTCTTCGTTCCCACATACATGTCAGTAATGTTTAGTTTGCACATGCTCAGACATTGCAATATGTAGGGGTTAAAGTCAATCAATTCATGAATTTTAAATCTGACCAGGTGGGAGGTTTTCATAATGTTGGGTTCGTGGGTAAAGATATGCAGAATAAACTCGATGCTAGTCGACATGTAGATTTGTTAGAGACTGATTCTGAAGCCTCAATTGATTATTTGTCTGCAAAGGCTGATTCTGATCTTGGTGTGTATTTCGAATATACGTTGAATGAGGATATTCTATTACGTAATTTGTTCTGGACTGACACTGTTGCACGACATGATTACAAATGTTTTGGCATTTGATGCGACATACAAGAAAAATACATATAACCTACCTTTAGTTTTGTTCGTTGGGGTTAATCACCATCGAAGAACAACTATTTTCGGTTTTGCTTTACTCAGTGATGAAACAGTTGAGTCATATATTTGGCTGCTCCAGACATTTCTTACTGCAATGCATAATAAACAACCTAAGTCAGTCATAACTGATGGTGACAAGACAATGTCAAAGCATGGTTTGTGATGTTGATACTAGTTGAAATGAAAAAGGTCTGGTTCTGGTCTATGCTTTAAATGAGGGAATAATTTACTGGATTTGCTTCTATTTACTGTATTTTTAGTTTGTTAATTTTTTTTTTATACAAAGATTAATTAGTAGGTAAATATTTGTAGGTTTTGCAAGTGACGGGCTAACGTCGTCTACGTATCCAACGCCATCGACCTCAGAAGCATTTGCAGGTATTAATATTTGAATGATTTTTAGAAATTTTGATTACCAAACTGAATGAACATGGAAACATTTGCAGGTTTTGGTAGTGAATGTAATATTTTTGGAACATCTTCACAGTCCTGTTACGAAAACTACACATAGTGGCGTTACTCATATAGTCTTTTATTCAATATTTGGATGACATGTTTGGATGCTGTAATCAGTACATAGCAACATTTTTGGATGATGTAATAGCAGGTTTACAGACCTCAAACTAAAAATCATTGTAATCAAAATGTATCAATATTTTGAATGTAATCAAATGTAATCAATATAAAACATAAGAATATGTAGTACTGCATACCGCATAAAGAGAATGCATTGATAATTTTCAGTAAATGTATTCATTACAAAATACAATCACTACAAAATGCATTCACTATTATGAGTACATGCATTCACAACAAAATACATTCACTACATAATTTGAAGCTACATTTCACAGTTTTTCAGTCTACAAAATACATTAACTATATAATTTCCAGCTACATTTCACATTTTTTCAGTGTACAAAATGTTGGACAATTATGACCCATAGCATCACTATTTGTACAGAACATGGTGTTGTTGTACAAATTAACTATGTGACAAAGGAAATTGCTCTTATATCATTTGTAATTGGATTACCAAGATACATAAATGATAAAAGTCCATATGATTAGTTCCGGATTAATAAGATATGAGACAGTATTAATCCACTAAGGTTTAATCATTAAAATATCCATAGTCTTAGTATTATCGAGATTGGACATCGATAATGCGGAATACACTAATATTGCACTTGTGCGCGTTGTGGGAGCATAACGGCATAGTTCTCATATAATTAAGTATTGGATACTTATGCAAGTGTAATAGAAGGTTGTGTTTACCGATGGTACGGAAACAGCTTCGCTCTGGATAGACCTATCGGAATTCCATTGGTAGTATTACTATGTGTCTATGGGAGTCCGAATCAGGGTAGGTGTATTAGGTCTTAACTTGAGACTTGCATCGCTAATACTTGCGACAATCAGTATACTTTGGTTTTGGTCGTCCGAGGCTTTAACAGGTTCAGTGTACGGCTCTTCAGGGTATACTGAGAATCGTAGTGTATTGGGTATGATGTCAAGATGGATGTATCACTTCAGAAATATGGAGATGATGATCACGCATGGATACAAAACTGATACTCTCTTAAATGCTGCAGCTATCGGGATAATATGACAAGGTCATGATTATCCGATTAAACAGACTAGTTGTTGTTAATGAGATATATGCTTCGTACTGTTGGGTTTCTCTAAGGTCCCGGGGATCGATTAAAGCAATGAAATATATGTGCGAATACATCGAAGAAGTTGCAGAATACTTACATCGATCGGTTGAGGCGGTGCGTCGAAGAACAAAACTTTTTCTGCCCTCCTATGGTGCTCTCTGCAGTGCATTATTTTTGGTCCTCCAAAATTTTCGGCCATGGTCCTTCATCAAGCTCCAAGCTTTGTTTGATGATTCCATGCTAACGGGTGCGGTTCCCTATTACCTTCGCAAGACTCTATAGTGTGCTAGCACTTAGGAATTTTTGCCAAAAAAATTCCTTAGCTTCTCCTTGGCTCACGGTGAAACCAGTGAAGGAAGAAGAAATTCTGGCCATTGGGCTTGAAGATGGAGAGAAGAAAGAGAGAGGAGAGTTGTGTGTTAAATGTTGGTGGTTGGGAAAATTGTGTATCTAATACACAAATGAATTTCTAAAATTCATTTACCATTTTTTCTTTCAAAAGTCAAATGCCAATTAAGCCACAACCACTTCCAACAACTACTATCAATCACATCAAAAGTGACAAGTTGTCACATCAATCGATTGACTAGTGATTTGACGCTTGATGTGACTTACGGGCCACACTTGAATTCGAAATGTGAGTGCGCTCGCAAACACTCTTGGGCTCGGGTTCGCTAATTCCAAATTAACGAATTTTCCGTTGCGACGTAATTAAATCTAAATTAATTAAATAACTTTGCCTAGCAAAATTACTATTCACGTCGCTAAAAAATTATTCTAAATTAACTCGTTCACCCGAATTAAAATCCAATTTCAATTCCGTGTCGAAATCCAATTTCGTTTAATATATATCGAATATATTAATTTATCGATTAATTCCAAATTAATAGTTTTCTCTCTTTATATAATATTTTATCCCAGATAAAATATCTCCGTAATTAATCCCAGATTAATTTTCTCTCTCATCTAATTAATCCCAGATTAATAAAGTGCGAGTCATACGTCATCGGTGAATCTTCGGGAAGCGACCCATGAGATCCCCATATATGTTGGCAGTAAATCCGGTCGTCGGACTATCCGAACACGTAAGTACCTAGTACTACGTTTTTACCGATTTACAAGACAAGGTTGGCTTCTAGCAAAGCACCATGCCTACCCAATTCTCCAGAAATATCCTTACAGGAATATGTGATCTTTATCAGGCTTAGTATACGTAGTATTGCGTATTTCAATCCAGTATCGGATGTCACGTGCAAGGCTTGGGGCTGGAAATGTGTCTGCCCCGTACGAAGCACATATCGGATCTCTGGTAACTAGTCTCTATAATCGGATAAACATGACCCAGTCATAATATCCCAATAGCTGCAGCATATAAGAGAACGAGTTCTGTATCCTACGTGATCATAATCTCCACTATTACTGGAGTGATACTTCCATCTCGACATCACACCCAATACACTACGATTCTCAATATACCCAGAAGAGGCGTACACAGAACCTGTTAAAGCCCTGGACGACCAAAACCAAAGTACATTGATTGTCGCAAGTATTAGCGGTGCAAGTCTCAGGTTAAGACCAAATACACCTACCCTGATTCAGACTTCCATAGACACATAGTAATACTACCAATTGAATTCCGAGGGGTCTATCCAGAGCGAACCTGTTTTCCGTACCATCGGTAAAACACAACCTCCTACTACACTTGCATGAGTATCCTATACTCAAATATATGAGAACTATGTCGTTATGCTCCCACAACGCGCACAAGTGTAATATTAGTCTATTCCGCATTATCGATGTCCAATCTCGGTAATACTACGACTATGGATATTTAATGATTAAACCTTTATGGATTGATACTGTCTCATATCATCTCAATCCAGGAACTAATCATATGGATCTTTCATCATTTATACATCTTGGTGATCTAATCACAAATGATAAAATAGCAATTTCCTTTGTCACATAGTTAATTTGTACAACAACACCATGATCTGTACAAATAGTGACGCTATGGGTCATAACTGTCTAACAATCTCCCACTTGGCCTATAGCTAGTCACTCGAGTGTCTTACACCCGAACTATGTACGGGTCGCTCAAACTTCTGTTGAGAAAATGCTTTCGTCAGCGGATTTGCATGATTATCATCTGATGCGATTTATTCGATCATCACATCGCCACGATGTATGATCCGAACGAATCAGATGAATAGTCAAAGTATGTATCTGGATCGTTGATGAGACCATTAATTCTTTAGGCTATACTGTAGCCTAGCTCAGCTGCTAACAGAACTATATCTAATCTAATTAGATTTATTATCGACCCAAATGGCTTCTATTACTGCCTCAGCTGCAGCAATAATCCACTTTTGTTGTTTATTCGGTAACAGTATCTTGCTTGGATGATTTCCAGCTCACTGTTCTGTTATTCAAACTTTATAGTACCGTTGTTACAACTTATAGTCGTTAATATCGGTTAGGAAACTTGCAGCAGTGAACCTAGTCACTTCAAGTTCTCATTCTCTATAGTTTTAAGACAACATCCTTAGATCTTCTAAGATACTAATGGATGTTCTTAACATCAATCCAATGACTATCACTTGGATTGGCCTGATTGTGACTCCATATGCTCAAAGCATATGAGACACCAGGTCGCGTATATTTATTTCAATGTACGAGTTCTTGAAGAGTATCAACAACTTTAAATCTATCCCAGTAGATCTTTATTCATAGAATAAAGGTTGTTTCTCCCAAGAATTCTACGGAGAATTTTCATATGAAAGCCAAGCTTTCACCGATTGTTTTTATGGGAATATCATTTCCAAGAAATGATATGTCATCATTTTTTAGGACATTCATTGTCAGTGCCGCTCCCACTAACATCCTTGTATACACAAGAATCATTTTCGTTTTGAGTTAAATCATACATCATTATGATTACATCAAAATGATAATTCCAAGAACGTAATGCTTGCTTCAATCCATACATGGATCGAATAACCTGCAAACCTTGTTTGCTAGTTTTGGTACGAGAAAACCGACAGGATGTTGTAAACATCCTCCGAAAGGTTTCCGTTAAGGAA
Organism: Zanthoxylum bungeanum; assembly: GCA_019454045.1. Lineage (NCBI taxonomy): Eukaryota > Viridiplantae > Streptophyta > Magnoliopsida > Sapindales > Rutaceae > Zanthoxylum > Zanthoxylum bungeanum. The sequence goes on along the minus strand of SKCR01037830.1, from coordinate 50,226 downwards.
ATCGGTTTTGGCATTACAGCTGCCATATTTCATGGCAACAGGTAAAAGGTTTCGTCGTAATCGACACAATGTTGATAACGATACCTTTTGGCTACAAGCCTAGCTTAGTACGTTGGTATGTTGCCTTCCATGTATGTCTTCCTTGAAGACTTATATAGTACCAATAGGCACAATGCCTTGCGGTACAACAACTAGTGTCTAAACATGGTTGGTATACATGGAATCCATTTCGGATATTATGGCACTTTGCCATAATAGGGAGTCGATACCTTGTATCACTTCCTCATTCGTAGTCAGTTCGTATTCCTCAATAAGATTGACATCTTTATGAGGTGAGATCAGAAACCCATACCCCAGGTTATTTTCTGACTCTCTCCGACTTACGCGGTTCTTGTGTATTCGAAGATTATTGGTATAGTTTCATCCTTGATGAACTATTTGTGTTCCATTAAGGAATCGGTGCCTTGAATAATATTACTCCGATTTTCATCGAGTTTTACTATCCTCCCACTTACCACTGCATATCGGTATTACTTTTAGGAAAACCGCATAGTGAGCAACAATTACATTGTTCTCTAGTGAGTTGTATAAGTACTATACTATTGGTTTCCCTAGGATAACCTACAATTAAGGCATTTATCCGATTTGGGTTTTAGTTTGGTATCATCCAAGCATATGCCTAACATTCCCAAATCATCAAGAATGAGAAAACCTAGTTTCTTTCCTGTTCATATCTAATATGAAGTCTGTCTAACAAATTATTATGGAACCTTATTCAAAAAAAGTTCTGCACTGTTTATGCGTATCCGTTGAAGGAAATGGTAGCTCAGAGCGACTTATGATTAACCTTATCATGTCCAACAAAATTCGGTTTCTTTGTTCGGACACACCGTCAAACTGACGTGTTCCGGGAGGAGTCCTCATTGAAAGAATACTATACTCTTTCAAGTATATAAGAAACTTATTGCTTAAGTATTTTCATCATGGTCTAACCGTGATGTTTTAATACTTTCGCCGATCTATTTGTCTATTTCGTGTCGAAACTTAAAAGTTTCCGATTTGTGTTTCAAAAGAAACACATAACCATAACGCGATGCCACATCCGTAATGGTCACAAAATATTCATATCCACCTCTAGCCTAGCTAGACATGGGCCCACATACTTCACTATGAACTAGGGCTAGCAGATCGGTGGCATTTTCACTTTTACCAAGTAAATAGTGTTTCAGGCACTTTGCCTAATAAACTAGATTCGTAGGTAGATCTCTAAGATCAATTGGATCCCATCCAATTCCTAGATCCAGTAGGTGGACATCCAAGTCCGAAACATATATCTTATATATGCCAATATATCCAATATATTGCCTAACCTTTTTCCTCTGAATCAACTAAGTCTTGGCTTTGGCACAACAAACTTAGTGATCCCAGTTAAACGGAACCTATTGACTATGGAAAGCTTTGTAATCAATGTCAATGAACAAGAAGTGATCTTGACTTTGGCCAACAAATCACAACTTGGACAAGACACCGATATGTAACAAAGCCTTCATGATTCAAACACATCCTCGACGGACAAAGGTCTTGACTTTGGCCAACAAACCAATGCTAGTCTTGGATCTTGAGTAAGAATCACTCAATGGAAGGAAAAACGCTTAATATGATGTTGAGGGTTTTTCGCGTGCAATCGGCAACCAATTTATTATATTTGTTAAGGTCTCATCATCATACACCCTTAAACATGCATTCTAAACACATAATAAGGCGCGTAAATAAATAATAATGATATGCGAATGGATACTTAACACATTGTTCCCAGAACAAATCTCTCCCTTTCCTCTCTCCCGCTAGCACAAGTATTATTTCTACCCGTTACATAACAGTTCTAAAGAAACCTCATTTACATTGAGGGGAATAGGTGAGAAGAGAAATACATAGAGTAAGGAGGTAATAGGCTGGACACGCAGGTCCAATTTAATAAATTCTAAATTTATTACAACAATTTCCAAAATTGCCCCACCCATCTAATATCCATCCGATATACATTATTCATGCATCGCAACCATGTATTCACACAAGCATGTTATCAATCAATCTAATCCAATTAATTAATCTGATAATTAATGACCATCCAATATTCAAACAACGATTTGATTTTGTGCGAGTCCAAATCGTTTTGCGAATAAGTACTCAAAATACGAATTCTTGAATTAAATTAAACTACAACATTAAATCCAATTTAATATGTATTTAATACTAATTCACTATTTAATTCCAAATTAAATATTACACTTTATTAACGAACCTTTTGCGACTTAGATTCCAAATCTAATCTTTACGGGTCTCAAAGCCCGATTAACATCCAATGTTAATTTAATTAAAGTCCAATTGGCTTTTAATTAATTTCTTAAGGCATGGACTTTTGGTCAACTTGGGTCAAACCCAAAGACTAAAGCCCATTTAAAGGAATCACCCTTTTGTGCCTAGAAAACAATTTAGGCCCAATTAAAATATTAAGGTCCATTAGTCATAATTGGACTTTATGGAAATGGTTTTGGGCCCAATTGGATCCAACCAATTTAGCCTAAACCCATCTTGGTACAACCAAGCCCATTAAAGCCCAATTACAACTTTTCAAGCCCAAATCCAATTTAAACCCAATATAATTAAATTCCAAAATTCCAATTTCACAATTTAATTATTCAAAGTGTATTGCCATAATTAATTACCGAAATTAACATTTCCAAAACATCAATTAGCCTAATTATTTATGCTCATTAACAACAATTAGTGTCCAACACAATTGATCAAAAATCAAACCCATTTCATGATTTCTTTGTCTCGGCAATTAGGGTATTTTATGTCCAATTTTAAATCCAATCCAATTGAATCTTAAATCAACATTACCCAATTATTTCAAGTCATCCAATGATCAAACAAACAAAAAATACCAAGACATTTAGGGTAATAATGTATTCGGCCAAGCCTAAACAAATTGGGGAAAATTGTTCCAAATCAATATTTCTTGAAATTGATCCAATCCAACTTCAATTAAACATCATTTAAGCATACTCAATCAAGTAATTTTATCAAATCATGGTCAAAATCAATTTAACCAATTTTAACCCAAAATTCAAGTTTCATGCTCAACTGCTCTCTGATACCATTGTTGGGTTTCTCTAAGGTCTCGGGGATCGATTAAAGCAATGAAATATATGTGCGAATACATCGAAGAAGTTTCGGAATACTTACATCGATCGGTTGAGGTGATGCGTCGAAGAACAAAAATTTTTCTACCCTCCTATGGTGCTCCAAAATTTTCGGCCATGGTCCTTCATCAAGCTCCAAGCTTTTTTTGATGATTCCATGCTCACGGTTGCGGTTCCCTATCACCTTCGCAAGACTCTATAGTGTGCTAGCACTTAGGAATTTTTGCCACAAAAATTCCTTAGCTTCTCCTTAGCTCACAGTGAAACCAGTGAAGGAAGAAGAAATTCTGCCCCTTGGCCGTGAAGATGGAGAGAAGAAAGAGAGAGGAGAGTTGTGTGTTAAATATTGGTGGTTGGGAAAATCGTGTATCTAATACACAAATGAATTTCTAAAATTCATTTACCATTTTTGCTTTCAAATTCAAATGGCAATTAAGCCACAACCACTTCTAACAACTAATATCAATCACATCAAAAGTGACAAGTTGTCACATCAATCGATTGACTAGTGATTTGATGCTTGATGTGACTTACGGGCCGCACTTGAATTCGAAATGCGAGTGCGCTCGCAAACACTTTCGGGCTCGGGTTCGCTCATTCCAAATTAACGAATTTTCCGTTGCGACATAATTAAATCTAATTAATTAAGTAACTTTGCCTAGCAAAATTACTATTCACGTCACTAACGAATTAATTCTAAATTAACTCGTTCGCCCGAATTAAAATCCAATTTCAATTTCGCGTCGAAATCCAATTTCGTTTAATATATATCGAATATATTAATTTATCGATTAATTCCAAATTAATCGTTTTCTCTCTTTATATAATATTTTATCCCAGATAAAATATCTCCGTAATTAATCCATATTAATTTTCTCTCTCATCTAATTAATCCCATATTAATAAAGTGGGAGTCATACGTCAACGGTGAATCTTCTGGATGCGACCCATGAGATCCCCAGATATGTTGGCAGTAAATCCGGTTGTCGGACTATCCGAACACGTAAGTACCTAGTACTACGTTTTTACCGATTTACAAGACAAGGTTGGCTTCTAGCAAAGCGTCATGCCTACCCAATTCTCCAGAAATATCCTTACAGGAATATGTGATCTATATCAGGCGTAATATACGTAGTATTGCGTATTTTGATCCAGTATCGGATGTCATGTGCAAGGTCTGGGGCTGAAAATGTGTCTGCCCCGTACGAAGCACATATCGGATCTTTGGTAACTAGTCTCTATAATCGGATAAACATGACCTAGTCATAATATCCCGATAGCTGCAGCATATAAGAGAACGAGTTCCGTATCCTACGTGATCATCATCTCCACTATTACTGGAGTGATACTTCCATCTCGACATCACACCATATACACTACGATTCTCAATATATCCAGAAGAGGCATACACAGAACCTGTTAAAGCCCTGGACGATCAAAACCAAAGTACATTGATTGTCGCAAGTATTAGCGGTGCAAGTCTCAGGTTAAGACCAAATACACCTACCCTGATTCAGACTTCCATAGACACATAGTAATACTACCAATGGAATTCCGATGGGTCTATCCAGATCGAAGCTGTTTTCCGTACCATCGGTTAAAACACAACCTCCTACTACACTTGCATGAGTATCATATACCCAAATATATGAGAACTATGCCGTTATGCTCCCACAAGGCGTACAAGTGTAATACTAGTCTATTCCGCATTATCGATGTCCAATTTCGATAATACTACGACTAGGGATATTTAATGATTAAACCTTTATGGATTGATGCTGTCTCATATCATCTCAATCTAGGAACTAATCATATGGACCTTTCATCATTTATACATCTTGGTGATCTAATCACAAATGATAAAAGAGCAATTTCCTTTGTCACATATTTAATTTGTACAACAACACCATGATCTGTATAAATAGTGACGCAATGGGTCATAACTGTCCAACACGTATGGGGCAGACACAATTCCAGCCCCAGGCCTAGCATGTGACATCCGATACTGGATCGTAATACACAATACTTAGTATACTACGCCTGATAAAGATTATATATATTCCATATTGAATATATTTCTGGAGAATTGGGTAGGCACAATGCTTTTCTAGAAGCTAACCATGTCTTGTAAATCGGTAAGAACGTGGTAATAGGTACGCACGTATTCGGATACTTCGATAACCGTATTTACTGCCAACATATCCAGGGATCTCTTGGGTCGCCTCCCAAAGATTCATTGATGATGTTTGACTCGAACAGATAATTAATCTGGGAATTAATTATGAGAGAGAAATTAATCTGGGATTAATTAAGGCAATAATTAATCTAGGATTAATTAAAAAAAGAAAGAATTAATCTGGGATTAATTGCGTCGAGAATTTATCTGGGAATAAATTCGTCGAGAAGAGAGAACGCGATTAATTTAGAATTAATCGGTGAAGTAAACTAATAGTAATAGGATTAGATTTTATTATTTAATTTATTTTAATTGGGCTAAAATAATATATTAGATATATTAATTGAAATTAGATTTCAATGTGGAATTAAAATTAGATTTTAATTCTAGCGAACGAATTAATTTAGAATTAATTCACGAGCGACGTGAATAGTAATTTTACTAGGCATAATTATTTAATTAAATTGGATTTAATTAAGTCGCAACGGAAAATTCATTTAATTTGAAATTAAACGAACCCGGGCCCGAGCGAAGTTGCGTATTGGATTGTCCGACTTAAATTTAGAATTCAAGTGGGGCCCACCAACTTACATCAACATGTTTGACATGTGATGGAATCTGGCATTAGTTTGAAAGCTTGGTGACCGGCGTAAACACACACACGTATAACGCAAGCGTACGTATCGTTCAAGTAGTATAAAAAGTATCGATCCCACGAGGACTTAAAACCTTATCTTATTAATTTTTATGAGGTTAACTGTTTACTGGTATCTACAAATTGTTTGATTGATTTGAAATGGCGACGATTCTAAATTTAAAGACAAGTAAGTAAAATTGTTTAAAAGTAGATTTTAAGGAAATTCAATATTAAAAACTATCCAAGGGTTGTGATTTATTTCAATATATTTAAAACATGAAGTAGTTATCTTATAGTTGGGTAAAATATTGATTTATTAACGTGAAACACTAATTATGTAAAAGTCTCTTCCGATGGTCAATTACAAATACCTAGTATAATCCAATTGAACCATATGCCTATGTCAACCAAATTACCTAGATTCATTAAGATTAAGTTCCAATTATGGCTACCCCCGCCCGACAGGTATATTCCTATCCTGTAAGGAAATCTATTAAAGGGTTATCTATCCTCAAGGAAGATCGTGGGCTATTGAGTCTAAGGTCTTAAACTTAAAATCCCTATGTCTAGTTCATTTTAAGTTTACCTAATCAATTTTATTAATGGCCAGTTAATAAAAAGGCTTTAAGGTTAAGACTCAATAAATAAATCTTTAAATTACCCAAACTATAATCTAACCCTTATAAACCGGTTTAATTGATTAATTCATCACAACCCTAGATAACTAACTTAGCTACGACACATAACTAGGGCCAAAAACTTAAAAGATTTAAAATAAAATTGCATAAGTAAATGCGGTTAAAATAAATGCTGAAAGTGAATTAAAATAAAATTGCTAAGGTAAAAGGAATTACTTCTACTATATACTAATTAGATTTCTCCCATAATATAATATAAGTTTTGCAAAACATTACCAACCAGCCATATATGCGGTATTTTGATTTAATCAGTTTAAAAACAACCAGCCATAAAGGCGGAATCATTTTAATATAAACCAGCCATAAAGGCGGAACCAAAATAACCAGCCATAAAGGCGGAACCGAAATAACCAGCCATAAAGGCGGAATATGAATTTTATTACCCACCGACCAATATGGCGGTATCCTGATTAAGTCAATTTAAAACTTTGAATATATTATAATTATGGGAGAGTAATCTAAGAAGTAATAGTAAAAGAATTACCTTTTACCCTAGCAGAGGGAAGTTACCTCCTCATAATGAGTAGTAAAAACTGTAAAATAAAGAAAGTAAATTATTATTATTACAGAACTTAATTAAAAATTACAAAACTTTATTAAAATAAACTTAGAGAGAGAAGAACTCCCTAACTACATCAAAGAAGTGGGAGGAAATGGTACAACAAAAACGGAAATCTCGAGCGCTATTTATAGGCGCGGATGGGATGGGGTCTGCGCGTCGCGACTCTAGTTCCGCGTCGCGACGCCCGCTATAGTGACACGTGTCATTGCTGATTCACCGGCTCAGATCTTATCCGATGACGTGGCACTTCATGACGTCATTGCTTACGTTCACTCTGGTGCGATGTCGGCATCGTCAGATCGTGACACGTGGCAGCGGCGCATTTTAGCAAGTCAGTTGCGATGTCGACACGTGGCAAGGCGCAAGATAGCATAGATGATGATTTTCGGCACCGTAGATGATGACACGTGGCAGGCGCACGTTAGCAGATCGGCTGTGATGGTGACACGTGTCACGACGCATTTTAGCAAAGTCAAACTTTTCTCAAATTCTGATTTGTGGACCCGGCGCTGATAGCAGATCCGGCACATGCTGGGCGTCGCGGCGCGCAGTGATCCAGCGTCGCGACGCGCCAAAGACGAAAATATCCCTGTTGACGCATTTTTGTCCGTTTTACCTCAAATTGCCTCCAGTGCTTTCCAAACTTTATTTATCTGCCAAAATATATACACAAAACACATCAAAACGTTCATAAAACTCGAGAAACATACAAAACATTAGGTTAAATGAGTGAGAAATAGTGATATAAATACCACTCATCACACCCCCAAACCTAACATTTTGCTAGTCCTCGAGCAAAACAGAAAATAAAATAACATGAAAATAAATTTAACTAAGCCACTTTCGTAGGGATCACGATTGCATTTAGCATATGCAACAAGCCTTTAAACCCCTAGGTGTCCCTAGTGGACGAGTTGTAGTCTCGTGAGGGTTTACAGCAATGATACCCACAAACATTTTACAAAAGTAAAAAGTTAGTAAAACTAATGCACACAAAAAGCAAAAAGACAGCGAAAAGAGAAAAAAAGTTAGTGACTAATCAGGTGAAAATTCTACTCCAAGTTACTAGTTGTGTTTCTTTCTAAATTACCGAATAAGTAAATTCTCCGATTATTTATCATTCTCCATATACACAGCCAACAAAATATTAATCAACTCATTTTTGCCCACAACAGTCATAAGTGCAGTTGATAAGAGAGTAATATTTTTGTCCTAAAGTTCTATCAGATTTCACACCTTTTTGTAGCAATGGAATAATTTTCGGATTTTTCTGATTTTTTCTTTGATTTTTCTCTATTTTTTATTTATATACAATACCTTCCGTCTATGTAGCGAGCTTTGGGTCGGTGGCTCCCAAACCAGTTGGCTTTAGGGCACCAGGTGTTAAAACACCCCTACGGAACTTAATTACTCAGACTTCAGATATATATATATTTTTTTGCAGCATCTTTGATCCATGTAGCGAGCTTTGGGCCAGTGACTCCCAAACCAGTTGGTTTTAGGGCACTAGGTGTTAAAACACCCTTACAGACTTAATAACCCGGATCTTAGATACTTTATTTTTGTAAATCAGAATTTTTTTTTTTTTTTACTCCATCACTATTTAGAGATGCTTCCTCCAATTAAACTATAGCACGAAATATTACAAACTTTTCAATTTTAGCTCATGTCCGTATGTTTACTATGTATGTTGATAATATCTGCAACTGAGCATATGAAGATCCATTTTAGTCATTTTAAGGAGAATTCACAAATTAAATAATTTAAAGGAAATAAAAAAAATTAACTTGTTTCAAAATAAATGGTTTGAGATACGTCTCAGGAGTGGAAACAAATTCCTTACTCGGCTATCTCTACCAATTTCACCTTTTTAGTCAAAACACAAAAATGCAAAATATTTTTGTAATTTTTTTGAAAATTTTTAAATTTTTTGTATTTTTCGAAAAATTTTGAACTAAAAATAAAAACAACACACACACTAAAAACAAGGTACTAATCAACTAATTCCCTCCCCCAAACCTAAATGAGACATTGTCCCCAATGTCTTAAACAGTAAAAGGAGAGTTAGAAGGTTGTACCTGGTTAGCTGAAATCTACAGGAAATTAAAGGTTAAGATCCAGATTAATTCGACGCCTCTTACACGATCGTCCTCCTCGACCAATTTATCTTCGAAAGAATGATAGGGTCAATTGTGGTTCATAGGCTATGAGTGGTCTATTAGATCCGGAGCAAGTCTGGCAGTGAAGAGGAGTTCTTTCATAGGTTTTGACACGAACCCATTTCTCGAGCATCATCAAGAAACACACAAAGAAAATCATAAAATCCATCAACGTTTAGCAAGTCCAAGCGGTTTCTAGTGTATGTTCAGGTTCGCCCAAGATAGAACTATAAAAATTTCCTCCAATGTACCTAAGCCACCTGGCAAAGCAATAAAAGCATCAGCACGGTTAATCATTTCTACCAAACGTTCAGACATACCTGATACGATCAGTTCCTCTCCGTTTGATGATCCAATAAGATTTGCCTCTGCCAAGGGTTTTGGGATGATTCCCAAAACATGACTGCCTCCTTCCTGTACAGCCTTTGAAACGATCCCCATAAGTCCGAGATTTCCTCCGCCATATATTAAGTGCATATTCCTTGCAGCTAAAACTCGACCCAATTCCTGTGCTGCTTCTATGTATTGTGGTTTAGTACCAACAGTACTACCGCAAAACACACAATGTTTTCAACTCGTCTTCTTGAAGTGGCTTCCATTTTTTTATGTTTTTCTTTCTTAACTCTGGATGACTTCAAAGGTGCACAATGAGGTTGAATTTATAATACCTGAAAAGGGTGAGTAAAAATAGCACAAGTATCTTCCAAAGGACGATTAGTAGCAAAATAGTAAAATAGATCGTGATAGTCAACAAAGATCTGGATCCTGTCGGAGAGAAAACAAAAGAAACAACAAAACAAATCACAATTATTAGGAAAAGACAAAGAGATATAATTGTACAAAATTTACAGCTTGATTAACGTCTATGCGTCAGGGACAAGCTTCCCATCCAATTTTCTTATAATTGGCAAACAAGGTCTTTTTAGTCAGATTCCCAAGACTTAACTGTTGTCTTTTTTTGAAATTGTGTATGTAATCTGCGAAAGTCTATGTGAACATATCCACTGGGATGCGTCTCAAGAGTCGAAGATATATCATCTAAAGACTCCTTACTCAAGCCATCCCTAATGAATTTAATTTTGTCTTCGCGATTAACAGACACCATTCCTAAAGAACGACAACGAGTGTTTGCAATTCCAACGTGCACATTTGTAACAAACACCCATTTGCTTAGCTCTTCGTTTCTTTGCATAGGTGCTTCTTCCAAAACCAGGCAAGTGTGAAATAAAAGAGTCAGAAGACTCACCTGCCAATCGGACTCGTGCTTCAATTACCCAACGAATGTCATTGGGAACACCATAGATTGTCAGTAACCTCATCCGTTCCAAGCGAGCTTGTAGACTTTCATCAGAGATTTTTGAGGGAGAGAAGGAAATTGCTTGTGAAGATTTGAGAGAGCTTCGTCCATCTTGAAATGACTTAATCTGCAAAAACTAAACACACAAAATTAAATCACACCAAATCACAATATATACAAAAATTGCATGGGTTGCCTCCCTGCGAGCGCTAAGTTTAAAGTCGTCAGCTAGACGTGATTCTTGAATGTTTATACTGGATCTGAAAGTGTGACACTTTCTTTTTGTCGCTCAAATGATTCTCCCCAGTAGTGCTTGACACGCTGACTGTTAACTTTGAATGTGTTGTTGGTATTGGGATCCAGTAACTCAACAGCTCCATATGGTAAAACCTGAGTGATCACAAATGGTCCGGACCACCAGATTTCAACTTTCCAGGGAAAAGTTTCAATCTCGAGTTGTACAACAACACCTGCTGCCTTGGTTCTAACTGTCTGTGCACTATTTTTCGGTCATGCCATTTTTTGGTCTTTTCTTTGTATAATTTGGCATTGTCATAAGCCTGTAGGCGAAATTCCTCCAATTCTTGAGAGTTGGTGAAGTCTTTTCTCCTGCAGCTTGTGAGTCAAGATTCAACTTCTTCAGTGCCCAGTACGCCTTGTGTTCAAGCTCAACTGGCAGATGGCATGCTTTTCCAAACACCAATCGATATGGAGACATACCAATGGGTGTCTTGTAAGCTGTTCGGTAGGCCCATAATGCATCATCTAATTTTGTAGACCAGTCCCTCCTTGTTGATCCAACGGTCCTTTCTAGGATTCTCTTGATCTCCCTGTTTGAAACCTCAACCTGTCCATTTGACTGTGGATGGTAAGCAGTGGCAACTTTGTGAGTAACTCCGTATTTGGATAGGAGTGCATCGAAGTTATTTGTTGCAGAAATGAGAGCCACCATCGCTGATGATTGCTCGAGGTGTTCCAAACCGAGTGAAAATGTTCTTTTTCAGGAATTTGATCACCACTTTGGAATCATTGGATGGCAGTGCAATTGCCTCAACCCATTTGGAGACGTAGTCTACAGCAACCAGGATGTACAGGTTTCCAAATGATGGAACAAAGGGTCCCATGAAATCAATACCCCATACATCGAATATTTCCACTTCCAGAATATTTTGCAATGGTCCTTCGTTTCTCCTCGAAATATTCCCCGTTCTCTGGCACCTGTCACATTGAAAAGCAAAAAGATAGCATCTTTAAAAAGTGTGGGCCAGAACAAACCTGATTGAAGGACTTTGGCTGCAGTTTTGTTTCCACTGAAGTGTCCGCCGTATGGTGATGAATGACAGTGTTGCAAAACACTGTTGACCTCCTCCTGTGGAACACACCGTCAACAATTGATCAGCACACGTTAAAACAGGTATGGTTCATCCCAGACATAATGCTTGACTTCTTTGAAGAATTTCTTCCGTTGCTGGGTTGTCCATTCCAACGGCCATTTTCCTGATACAATATAATTGACATAGTCAGCATACCAAGGGACTTCCTGTTGTTTCATGGCGAAACAACTGTTCATCTGGAAAAGTTTCTTTGATTGTAATTCTTTGTCAGCTGTTTCTCCATTCTCGAGCCTCGATATAAGTGATCTGCCACATGTTTTTCTGTTCCTTTCCTGTCTCGAAATCCACGTCGAATTCTTGCAAAAGAAGTATCCAACGGATCAATCTGGGTTTGGCATCTTTCTTTGTGATCAGATATTTGATTGCTGAATGATCTGTGTAGACCACCACTTTGGGACCCAGCAGATAGGAGCGGAATTTGTCAAAAGCGTACACAACTGCTAGCAACTCCTTTTCAGTGGTTGTGTAGTTGAGTTGAGCTTCATTCAGAGTTCTGCTTGGAGTAGTAAATGGTGTGGAAAATCTTTGCTTTGCGTTGTCCCAAAACTGCACCTACAGCAAAATCACTAGCATCACACATTACCTCGAATGGAAGGGTCCAATCTGGTGCTACAATGATGGGGGCAGAAATCAGCTTCTGTTTTAAGATCTCGAAAGCTTCCTGGCATTCTTTGGTGAAGTTGAAAGGCACATCTTTTTCCAGAAGATTGCAAAGAGGTTTGGCAATCTTGGAAAAGTCTTTGATAAATCTCCTGTAAAAACCTGCATGTCCAAGAAAACTCCGAATCCCTTTGACAGATGTTGGTGGAGGTAGTTTCTCAATTGTCTCGATCTTTGCTTTGTCTACCTCGATTCCCTTTTGTGAGATCCGGTGTCCAAGAACAATGCCTTCCTGTACCATGAAATGGCATTTCTCCCAATTGAGTACCAGGTTTGTATCTTCGCACCTTTGTAATACCTGTTCCAAATTTTTCAAACAATGGTCAAAAGAATCTCCAAACACAGAAAAATCATCCATAAAAACCTCCATACTCTGCTCCAGCATGTCTGAGAAGATGGCCATCATGCAACGCTGAAACGTGGCAGGGGCATTACATAATCCAAATGGCATCCTGCGGAAAGCAAAAGTACCATAGGGACATGTAAAAGTAGTTTTCTCCTGGTCTTCTGGTGCGATGGCAATCTGATTGTACCCTGAATATCCGTCAAGAAAGCAATAGAACTCATGTCCGCCAGTCTGTCTAACATCTGGTCAATGAATGGCAGCGGAAAATGGTCCTTTCTCGTGGCTTTGTTCAGCTTCCTGTAATCCATACATACTCTCCATCAGTCACCGTTCTTGTTGGAATCAGCTCGTTCTTTTCATTGGTGACAACAGTAATTCCTCCTTTCTTTGGTACACACTGCATAGGACTTACCCAAGTGCTATCTGAGATGGGGTAAATGATGCCAGCATCCAACCATTTGATGATTTCTTTCTTCACGACTTCCTTCATGATTGGATTGAGTCTCCGTTGATGCTCCACTGTGGGTTTGTATTCATCATTCATCAGATTTTGTGCATGCAAAATGATGGACTAATGCCTCGAATGTCTGCTATAGTCCAGCCAATTGCTCTTTTGTGCTCTCGTAACACTCTTAGTAGCTTTCTTCCTGTTCCAATGTTAGTGAAGAAGAAATAATAACAGGTAATTCAGAAGAGTTTCCAAGAAATGCATACCTGAGATGGCTCGGAAGTAACTTTAGTTCCAGCTGCGGTGGTTCTTCAATCGAAGGTTTGATTCGATCTTTCTTTGGCAGTTCCAAGCTTTCAACTGGTGGTGTTACTTTGAATCGGAATGGTTTGTCAAGGTATTTGATACATTCCAAGATTTCAGCATCTAGCTCGCTGTCAGTCATGTTGGTGATGCAAGCTTCAAGTGTATCCGTGGGATTTGACTCAGTATTCTGAACAATACATCAACAACATCAATTCTGAAGCATTCTTCTTCTTCCTTTTCATCGCTCGGGAAATTTCATGGCTTTGAAAATTAAAGGTCACTTCTTGGTCTTGCACTTTCATGGTTAGTTCTCCTTTTTGCACATCATCACAGTTTTACCTGTAGCCAAAAATGGTCTCCCAAGAATGATAGGTACTTCTTTGTCTTCTTCCATGTCAAGGATGATGAAATCTGCTGGAAGGATTAGTTTGTCAACTTTAACCAGCACATTTTCCACGACTCCTCTCGGAAATGCGAGTGTTCGATCAGCAAGTTGCAAAGATACTGAGGTAGGCATTGCTTCTCCAATTTGTAGTTTCCTGTAAATAGAAAAAGGCATTAATTAACACTGGCACCTAAATCACATAAAGCCTTACCGATGTAATGTTCTCCAATGGTGCATGGAACTGTGAAACTGCCAGGATCTTTCAACTTCGGGGGAAGTTTCCTCTGAATAATGGCGTTGCATTCTTCTGTCAAAGCTACTGTTTCGTAGTCTCCCAATCTCCGTTTTCGTGAAAGAATGTCTTTCATGAATTTGACATAACTGGGCATTTGTTCCAAGGCTTCTGCAAATGGTATGTTAATGTGCAGCTTTTTGAAAATCTCCAAGAAACGAGCAAACTGTTTGTCCAGTTTATTTTCTGAAGACGCTGAGGAAGGTGGAGGTGGAGTGATCTGTTCTGGTTATTTTTCCTTTGCTTCTTTTTTTTTGCTTTTTTTTCTTCCATCTGTGGAACTGCCTCTTGGAACTTCCTCAGCAGTTGTTTTGACTCCAACATCTTTGTTGATCTCAGTCAGTACCACTCTTTAAGGTAATGATTGACATTGCTCCTTCCCTCGGTTCTTGGATTTGGTTCTGTGTTGCTGGGAAGATTACCTGGTGGTCTGTAGCTCTGAGCATTGGCCAGTTGTCCGATTTGATTCTCCAGTGCTTTGATGGAAGCTGATTGGCTCTGAATCATGGCTTCATATCTTTTTAATTGAGCTAGCATCTCTGCCATTACTGGTTCATTTGTCTGCTCCTGGCTTTTATTCTGTTGCTGGAATCCGGGTGGTGGATAGTTATTTGCCCTGAATTGTTGCTCCATGAAAAATTAGGATGATTCCTCCACCCTGGGTTGTAGGTGTTGGAATATGGATTGTTCCCCTGTCTGTTGAAATTTTTGACATAATTCACCGTCTCTTCAAGTTGTTGTGGTTTGGTACTCCTTCATATGGTGAACTTGTGGATCCAGTGGTAAGAGTCTCCATGAATTTGCATATTTGATCTCGCTTGGTGTTGACTGCTGTATTGGCTCCAACTTCATAAATTCCTGCAATTCTTTGAATCAGACTTCTTTCTGTTGGCCACAAGGAATTGTTGTTGGCATTTCTTCGATTAGTTCCCAGGCTTGATCTTCTCCTTTTGCCATAAAGCACCTCCAGCAGCAGCATCAATTGTGGTTCTCATTATTCCAGAAAGTCCATTGTAGAATGTTTGGACTTGAAGCCATTTTGGAATCTCATGATGTGGACATTTCCGGAGTAAATCTTTTTACCTTTCCCAAGCTTCGTACAGGGATTCTGAATCTTGCTGCACAAAGGATGTGATGTCATTTCTCAGTTTTCGGTTTCTGGCTGGTGGAAAGTATTTTGCAAGAAATTTGGTGGCAAGAGTGTTCCATGTTGTGATAGACCCTGCTGGTAATGAATGTAGCCAAGCTTTAGCTCTGTCCTTCAAGGAGTATGGGAAAACACGCAGTCTCATTGCTTCTTCAGCTTCTCGGTTGTAATTGAAAGTGCCACAAACTTCCAGGAAGTTGCTGATGTGGGCATTAGGATCTTCAGTTGCATTTCCTCCAAACTGAACTGACTGCTGAATCATCTGAATGCAAGTTTTGATGTCTCCTGCATTTGCTGGTAATGGAGGAAGTACAATACATGAAATGAGTCTGTCAACCACCGGAATGGTTCTGTCTCGAATGGGAATTGGTGGTGCGACCTCCAAAGGTTCAGGTTCCATGTTGACTAAAGCTTCTTGGGCTTCTCGCCTTTCCCTTCTCAACTGTCTGATGTTTCTTTCAATTTCTGGGTCAAGCGGTCGGATTTCAAAGCTTCTGGTTCGTCTCATGAAGTTTCTGAGAACCTGAAACACAAGAAAACAAAAACAAAAGTAAAAGAAAAAAAAAATTAGATACAAGTAAAAGTATCTAACCCCTAAACTAATAATAAAGATAACTAAGTCCCCGGCAACGGCGCCAAAAACTTGACCGGCGTAAACACACACGTATAACGCAAGCGTACGTATCGTTCAAGTAGTATAAAAAGTATCGATCCCACGAGGACTTAAAACCTTATCTTATTAATTTTTATGAGGTTAACTGTTTACTGGTATCTACAAATTGTTTGATTGATTTGAAATGGCGACGATTCTAAATTTAAAGACAAGTAAGTAAAATTGTTTAAAAGTAGATTTTAAGGAAATTCAATATTAAAAACTATCCAGGGTTGTGATTTATTTCAATATATAATTTAAAAGATAAGTAGTTATCTTATAGTTGGGTAAAATATTGATTTATTAACCTGAAACACTAATTTATGTAAAAGCCTCTTCCGATGGTCAATTACAAATACATAGTATAATCCAATTGAACCATATGCCTATGTCAACCAAATTACCTAGATTCATTAAGATTAAGTTCCAATTATGGCTACCCCCGCCGACAGGTATATTCCTATCCTGTAAGGAAATCTATTAAAGGGTTATCTATCCTCATGAAGATCGTGGGCTATTGAGTCTAAGGTCTTAAACTTAAAATCCTATGTCTAGTTCATTTTAAGTTTACCTAATCAATTTTATTAATGGCCAGTTAATAAAAAGGCTTTAAGGTTAAGACTCAATAAATAAATCTTTAAATTACCCAAACTATAATCTAACCCTTATAAACGGTTTAATTGAAATTCATCACAACCCTAGATAACTAACTTAGCTACGACACATAACTAGGGCTAAAAACTTAAAAGATTTATTAAAATAAAATTGCATAAGGTAAATGCGGTAAAATAAATGCTGAAAGTGAATTAAAATAAAATTGCTAAGGTAAAAGGAATTACTTCTACTATATACTAATTAGATTTCTCCCATAATATAATATAAGTTTTGCAAAACATTACCAACCAGCCATATAGGCGGTATTTTGATTTAATCAGTTTAAAAACAACCAGCCATAAAGGCGGAATCATTTTAATATAAACCAGCCATAAAGGCGGAACCAAAATAACCAGCCATAAAGGCGGAACCAAAATAACCAGCCATAAAGGCGGAATATGAATTTTATTACCCACCGACCAATCTGGCGGTATCCTGATTAAGTCAATTTAAAACTTTGAATATATTATAATTATGGGAGAGAGTAATCTAAGAAGTAATAGTAAAAGAATTACCTTTTACCCTAGCAGAGGAAGTTACCTCCTCATATGAGTAGTAAAAACTGTAAAATAAAGAAAGTAAATTATTATTATTACAGAACTTAATTAAAAATACAAAACTTTATAAAAGAAACTTGAGAGAGAAGAACTCCCTAACTACATCAAAGAAGTGGGAGGAAATGGTACAACAAAACGAAATCTCGAGCGCTCTATTTATAGGCGCGGATGGGATGGGGTCGCGTCACGCTCTAGTTCCGCGTCGCGAACCTTACAATGACACGTGTCACTTGCTGATTCACCGGCTCAGATCTTATCCGATGACGTGGCACTGTTCATGACGTCATTGCTTACGTCACTCTGAGGTGAGACTGTCGGCAGCGTCAGATCGTGACACGTTGGCAGCGGCATTTTAGCAAGTCAGTTGCGATGTTGTCGACACGTGCAAGGCGCAAGATAGCATAGATGATGATTTTCGGCACCCGTAGGATGATGACACGTGGCAGGCGCACGTTAGCAGATCGTCTGTTTGTGATGGTGACACGTGTCACGGCGCATTTAGCAAAGTCAAACTTTTCTCAAATTCTGATTTGTGGACCCGGCGCATGATAGCAGATCCGGCATGCTGGGCGTCGCGGCGCGCAGTGATCCAGCGTCGCGACGCGCAAGACGAAAATATCCTGTTGACGCATTTTTGTCCGGTTTTGCCTCAAATTGCCTCCAGTGCTGTCCAACTTTATTTATCTGCAAAATAATAACAAAACACATCAAAACGTTCATAAAACTCGAGAAACAATACAAAACATTAGGTTAAATGAGTGAGAAATAGTGATATAAATACCACTCATCACTTGGATTGCTTGTTTTTACACAAACTAAGTCCAACACTCAACTTAATATATAAAGGATGGTCAACTTTAGAAGTAAGAGTAGATCACTATTCATTCTCTCCCCTTTTTCTCTCTAAATGTCGAGAGCTTCTTACTCTCTCCAATGGATTTGTTTTCAAAATCCAAACTTGCTGGCACATTAAAGTGTCAAAGAAAGGTGATAGGGAGACTAATCCGAGAGTTTTGAAATCGACTTCAAGCTCCGAGGCTTCCAACACATCCAACAAAGGTGGAAATTTTTGAAATCTCCTCATCCAATCAATGTGAGTATTCCGTAACTCTCTTGGTAATTCACACACAAATCACTCTTAGTTGACCTTGGCATGTTCTAGGAACATTAACAATGGTATCAGGGCCGTCTAAGATTGATTTGGATTTCTATTGTTCTTGAACTTTAATTTGGGTTTTTCTGTGATTGGAGCATGAAATGCCTAAATTGATAGTTGGGTTATGTTTGTATAATGTTGAATTGGATTTGTGCATTGATGGAATTGAGAAAAATTAATTAGATCAAAAATCCATAATTCCTTGGACATGGCCGAAAGTTACCCTAGGTATATTCATGGTGATTTTTGAAATTTAACAATTGGATATGTTAATTGCATGAAATGAATATTAATTGTTGATTTGATTGGATTGAAATCGGAATTGAATATTATTTCATGATGATTGCCGTGAATGAAGCATGTTATTGGAAGATTGATTTTGCTTTAATTTGTGTTGGACATAAATTAAAATGTAAAGTATGATTAATTGATTTAATTAGTATTTTGGAAATATTAGATTAATTGATTAATTGTACTAATTACACTTGAATTGAATTAATTTGTAATTTGGAATAATGAATTAATTTAATTATTATATTTGGGCTTAATAGGCTTGGTTGGGCCAAGTTTGGTTTAGGATAATTGGTTGGATCCAATTGGGCCTAAAACCATTTCCATAAGTCCAAATATGACAATTGAGCCTTTAAATAATTTAATTGGGCCTAATGGGCCTAAATTGATTTTTTGGCATATGGTGATTCCTACTTGGGCCTTGGCATCTTGGGTTTGACCCAAAATTGCCAAAGCCCATGCCTAATGAATTAATTGAAAGCCCATTGGACTTTAATTGAATAGTATCAGATACTAATTGGGCCTTTGAGACCCATATAGATTGGATTTGGAATCCAAGTCTAAAAGGCACTATTAAAAGTGTAATAATTTAATTTGGAATCAAATATGAATTAGTATTGAATATAATTTAAATTGGATTTAAAATTATAGTTCGATATAGTTCAAGAATACTTTGAGTATTTATTCTTAAACGAGTTGGACTCGCGCAAATCAAATCATTGTTTGAACATTGGATCGTCATTAATTAAAGATTAATTAATTAGATTAGATTGATTGATAATATGCTATGTGTGAATACTTGGATGTATGAATGAATAATGTATATCGGATGGATATTAGAAGGGTCAGGGCAATTTTGGAAATTATTGTAATAAATTTAGAATTTATTAAATTGGACCTGCGTGTCCAACCTATTACCTCTTTTCTCACTGTATTTCTCTTCTCACATATTCCCCTCAATGTAAATGAGGTTTCTTTAGAAGTGTTATGTAATTGGGTAGAAGTAAGAATAGTGCTAGCGGGAGAGAGGAAAAGGAGAGATTTGTTCTAAGAACAAATTGTGTTATATATCCATCCGCATATCATTATTAATTTATTTATCGCGTCTTATTATGCTTTTAGAATGCATGCTTAAGGGTGTATGATGAGACCTAATCAAAGATAATTAATTGGTTGCCAATTACGCGAAAAAAAAACCCTAAAAAAATATTAGGAGTTTTCCTTCCATTGAATGATTCATTCTCAAGATCCAAGATTGGCACTGGTTTGTTGGCCAAAGTCAAGACCTTTGTCTATCGCGGATGTGTTTGAATCATGAAGGTTTTGTTCCATATCGCATGTCTTGTCCAAGTTGTGATTTGTTGGCCAAAGTCAAGATCACTTCTTGTCCATCGACATCGATTACGAAGCTTTCCAAGGTCAATGGGTCCCGCTTAACTAGAATCATTAAGCTTGTTGTGCCAAAGCCAAGGCTTAGTTGATTCAGAGGAAAAAGGTTAGGGAATATATCAGATATATTAGCATATATTAGATATATGTTTCGGACTTGGATGTCCACCTACTGGATCTAGGAATTGGATAAGATCCAATTGATCTTAGAGATCTACCTAGTTAAGTTTCATACAACTTGTTGGCCAAAGTCAAGTTTGTGTGTTACTTAACGGGATCCTAGCCCACTAGGAAATTAGGTTTCCCGAGTACTCAACAGAGGGTTATGTTGGACAAAATGACCCATAGCGTCACTATTTGCACAGATCATTGTGTTGTTGTAGCAAATTAACTATGTGACAAGGAAATTGCACTCTCATCATTTGTGATTAGATCACCATAGATATATAAATGAAGAGAGGTCCCTATGATTAGTTCCTGGATTGAGAATGATATGAGACAATATCAGTCCACGAAGGATTAATCATTAAATATCCCTAGCCGGAGTATTATCGAGACTGGACATCGATAATGCGGAATAGGCTAGTATTGCACTTGTGCGCGTTGTGAGGGCACAACGTCATAGTTCTCATATATATAAGTATTGGATACTTATGCAAGTGCGATAGGAGGTCGTGTTTCACCGATAGTACGGGAAACAGCTTCGCTCTGGATAGACCCCTCGGAATCCCATTGGTATTATGACAATGTGTCTATGGGAGGCCAAAATCAAGGTAGGTGTGTATAGTCTTAACCTGAGACTTACATCGCTAATACTTACGATAATCGATAGACTTTGGTCTTGGTGGTACAGGGCTTTAACCGGTTCTGCGTACACCACTTCTGGGTTTATCAGAGAGTCGTAGTGTATTGGGTGTGATGTCGAGACAGAAGTATCACATCAGTCATAGTGGAGATGATGTCACGCAGGATACGGTACTAGTGCTCTTGAGTGATGCGCATCCAATCGGGATATTGTGACCAGGTCATGAATATCCGATTATAGAGACTATGTTACCAGACATCCGATATGTGTTTCGGACGAGGCAGACACTTATCCAGCCCCAGCCCTAGCACGTGACTATCCGATACTGGGCCGATATGCACGATACAATTGGTATACTACGCTTGATATAGATCCTTGTATATTCTATATGGATATGTCCGGAGAATTGGGAAGACTTGGTGCTTTGCTAGGAGTCGACCTTGTCTCGTAAATCGGTAGAACGTAGTACTTGGTACGTACGTGATTCGGATACACCAACGACCGTATTTACTGCCAACTTATCCGGGGATCTCATGGGTCGCTTCCCGATAATCCACGATGACGCATAACTCGCACTCTTAAATAATCTGGGATTATATAGAAGAGAGATAAAATTAATCTAGGATTAATTACGGAGATATTTTATCTAGGATAAAATATCGTCTAGAGAGAGATAATGATTAATTTGGAATTAATCGATGAATTAATATATTCGATATATTAAACGAAATTAGATTTCGACGCGGAATTAAAATTAGATTTTAATTAGGGCGAACGAATTAATTTAGAATTAATTCGTTAGCGACGTGAATAGTGAATTCGCTAGGCGTAACCATTTAATTACGACGCAACGAAAAATTCGCTAATTGAGAATTAGCGAACCCGAGCCCGAGTGTGATTGCGAGCGCATTCGTATTTCGAATTCGAGTGCGGCATCGCAAGTCGCATCAAGCGTCAAATCAATCAGTCGCATCAAGCGTCAAATCACTTGTCACTTTGAGTGATGTGACTTGACAACATGTCACTTTAATAAAGGTGATATGAATAGTGATGGATTTGACTAGAATAGTGTAAAGCATTTTGGAGGGAAAAACTTTATGTTTTGGCTCCAAATTTCATTTGATAAATTGGATTTAATTAAATGAAATTGATTATTTATTTTGGAAAATATATAATCAAAAGTTTTACACATTTTTCATTAAGTCAAAAACACAATTCTCTCTCTCACTCTCTCATCTCTCTCACGCCCAAAACTGTTTTTCTTCACTGGTTTTGAACCAGAAATGGCGTGAGCAATAGGGAAGCAAAGAGTGGTTTTTCATGGTGAGAAATCAAGTGCTAGCACACTACGAGACTTGCGAAGGTGGTAGGGAGGTTCACCCATGAGGCGGGACTCATCCGACGGAGTTTGGAGCTTCGAAATGACACCCGAAACTGCCAAATCAGTGAGCATGAACTGCAGCAGTGGGCGCACCAAACCAGTGGGTTTTGCGGCTTCAATCGTCTTCAAATCGACTCAACCGATCGATGTGAGTATTCCGCTACCTCCGTTGATGTATTCGCACATTAATTTCATATCTTGTTTGATCTTGGGACCAAGATAATAACCAACATGGTATCACAGCCTAGGTTCAAGCATGAAAAATGTAGGGCTTAAAATTGGGTATTTTGTATTTGAGCATGATTTTGTGAAATTGGATGATGAGCATGCTTAATATATGTTGAATTGAAGATGATTTGATCAATTTCAAGAAAATGTGATTGGATCATTTTTGCCAAAAATGTTAAGTTGGCCGAATGGTAATGGTGTTGGAATTCTTGGATTTTTCATTATTAATTCATGGATGAGTTGGTAATGAAGTAGTGATGATGTTGATTAATTGAGATTGAATTGGATTAATTTTGAATTGAACAAAAACCCCTAATACTTCACCTTGGCCGAATCTACATTTGCCCTATAAAGTCTTGGATTTTTGATTTTGAACATTAGATGTATGAAATCATTTAGGATGTTGATTAATGTCGATTGTGGGTTGATTGGATTGAAACCAAATCGGATGTGAAATCCTTCCTTGGCCGAGATAAAGAAGCATGTAAATGGGTTTGATTTTTCATTTATGTGTTGGACATATGATAATGATAATGAGCATGATTAATGGACTAATATGATGTTTTAGAAATATTGATTTAGTTGATTAATCATGTAATACACTTTAGGTATTGAATATGAAATTGGATTTGGATATTAATTAATTGGGCCTAATTTTGGAAATTGGGACTTTAATGTTGTAATTGGGCTTATTGGGCTTGATTTTATCAAGTTGGGTTTAGGCCAAATGGATTGGATCCAATTGGGCCCAAAACCACTTCCGTTAAGCCCAATGCGTAATGACCAAGTTGGGCCTTAGGGTGTGGGTATGGGGTAAATCCCGGATTGGACTTTGGTTACGGTTTGACCCGAGTTGACCAAAAGTCCACGCCTTAAGAAATCAATTAAAAGCCCATTGGACTTAATTGAATTGACGTGGACGTTAATCGGTCTTTGAGACGCGTTACGATTAAATTTGGAATTAAATCGTAAAAGGTTTATTAAATAAAAGTGTAATATTTAATTTGGAATTGAATAGTGAATTAGTATTAAATACATGTTAAATTAGATTTAATGATGTAGTTTAATTTATTCAGAATTCGTACTTTAAGTATATTCGCAAAAACGAGTTTGACTCGAACAAAATCAAATCGTTGTTTGAACATTGGATGATCACTTAATTATCAGATTAATTAATTTGATTAGATTGATTGATAGCATGCTTTGTGTGAATACGTGGTTGTGTTGAATGAATAATGTATATCGGATGGATATTAGTGGGTGGGGCAATTTTAGAAATTGTTGTAATAAATTCGATTTATTAAATTGGACCTGCGTGTCCAGCCTTATCACCTTCATTCTCTTTGTATTCTCTTCTCACCTATTCCCCTCCATGTAAATGAGGTTTCTTTAGAAGTGTAGTGTACGGGTAAGGGTAGAAGTAATACAAGTGCTAGCGCTTGAGTGAGAAGGGAGAGATTTGATCTAGGATCAATGTGTTAAGTATCCATCCGCATATCATTATTATTATTTTCATACTCGCTTTATTATGTATTTAGAATGCATGTTTAAGGGTGTATGATGATGAGACCTTAACAAAGATAATTAAATTGGTAGCCAATTTGCACGCGAAAAACCCTCGTTAAATATCATGCGTTTTTTCCTTCCATTGAGTGATTCTTGCTCAAGATCCGAGATTGGCAGGGGTGTTGGCCAAAGTCAAGCCCTTGTCCGTCGAAGATGTGTTTTAATCATGAGGCTTTGTTCCATATCGGTGTCGTGTCCAAGTTGTGGTTTGTTGGCCAAAGTCAAGACCACTTCTTGTCCATTGACATTGATTACGAAGCTTCCATGTCAATGGGTCCGCGCTTGACTGGGATCACTAGGTTTGTTGTGCCAAAGCCAAGGCCTAGTTGATTCAGAGGAAAAGGTTAGGGTATATATTCGATATATAGGCATATATTAGATATATGTTTGGGACTTGGATGTCCACCTACTGGATCTAGGAGTTGGATGGGATCCAATTGATCTTCGAGATCTACCTAGTTAATTATCATACAATTTGTTGGCCAAAGTCAAGATTGTGTGATATTTAACGGGATCCTAGCCCACTAGGAAACACGGTTTCCCGAGTACTCGACAGAGGGTTAGAGGCTCGACGAAAAATAGTGGGAGGCAAGTATTGAATTTGCACATTCGTTCGAATACTCGCTAAACGCGCTCATCTATATTTTACTCGTCATATTAATCAAAAGTATTAGTTGGACTAATATTTATGTTGTTTTAAATTATATATAGTTGGACTATATACAAACTCATTCGATATATAGTTGATTTTATAATTGAATTATAATAGAATAATCAATATAATTAATTAAAATTATAGTTTGATTAAATAATTGGATTATTGTAATCATATAATGAATAGTACCTTATTAAATTGATTAAATAGTTGGACTATTGAAATCAAGAAAGAATTGAAAAGTTGAATATTTAAAATATATAATCCTTGGATTAAATGTTTTAATGATTTAATTTTCATTTGGAATAAATAATAGGTTACTTTATTTGATAAAATAACTTATTATACCTAAGCCCAAAATTAAGCAAATAAGTAGAGCATAAATCTTTGGAAGATTTATGTGATGATGACTTTAGTGCTTAATTTAATATACTTGACAATAAGTCTATTTTAAAGTATTAAATTGCAATTAATAATTCCTGGAGAATTAATTGACTATTCTAGTGGAGAAATGTCAAAGTTTGCAATTGGGCATGTTGCACAAGGTGCACATCATTTCGATATTCTAAAACCCAAGGCTTGGCCAAAGGTTTGTGAAATATTGAAAAGATAATTGACATATCCCAAAGTGACTACCATTTGGATATGGCAGACACGAAGGAATTAAAGAAAGGGCGAGGCTCTGACTTTAAAATATTTGTCAAAGTTATGTTCACTACTAGTATTGAAATTGGATTTTAAATACTTAGTGTGGTACATAAAATATATGTATTGATGTTCAGAATCCGCTATGAGCTGGATACTGACTTCAAGCCGAGGTTTCTCTGCGAATCGGAAACGGGACGAAAGTCGCTGTTTCGACCGTTTTAGAACTACCTGTTATAATGTTATAATGTAACTAGTTTGACTAGAGACATTATCTCTATATCAGTGTTTAATCCGTTGCGGATAAACCTTTATATTCTAGAACACTAAAGTGTTTTATTATATAAAGATGATACTGAGAGATAAAACATTAGATGTGAATAACAAAATTTATATTTTGAATATAATAAAATCTCAAACATATAAAAAATGACAAATAAATAGCTCAAATTGATTTGATCAATAGAGACTTATTTGTGGCATTGTTGTCTAGGACACAATTAAACGAGACTCGTATATCCACACTTTTGAAGAGTGGGTACTAGGACTGATTTGACTATTCAAATAAGGTCTGCGAATCTAGTTTATTAGGTAAAGTACCTAAAATACTATTTACTTGGTAATAGTAAAAGGGCCACCGATCTGTTAGCCCTATTCATGGTGAAGTAGTAAGTGGCCCATATCTAGCTAGGCTAGATGTGAACATGAATATTTCGTGACCTTAACGGATGTGGCATCACGTTATGGTTATGTGTTTCTTTTGAAGAACACAAATCGGAAACTTTAAAGTTTCGACACGAAGTAAATAAACAGATCGGCTATAGTATTATTCCACGGTAAGACCGTAATGGAAAATACTTAAGCAGTAGTAAGTTTCATACGTACATGAAAGAGTACGGTATTCTTTCAAATGAGGACTCCTCCCGAGACACGTCAGTTAGACGGTGTGTCCGAACTAAAACCGAATTTTGTTGGACATGATAAGGTTTATCACGAGTCGCTCTGAGCTACTGTTTCCTTCAATAGGATATGTATTAACAGTGCAAAACTTATTTAGAATAAGGTTCCATATAAATCTGTTTGACAGATGTCATTAGGATATGAACAGGGAAGAAACGAGGTTTTCTCATTCCTGATAATTTGGGTATGCCAGGCATAACGTTTGGATGATACCAAACTAAGGACCCAAATTGGATAAGTGCCAATATAGGTTATCCTAAGGGAAACCTTAAGTATAGTACTTATAAATCTCACATGAGAACAATGTGATTGTTGCTCACCATGCGGTTTTTCCTGAGAGGAATACCGATATGCAGTGGTCAGTGGGAGGATAGTGATACTCGATGAAAATCGGAGTAGTAGTAATACTGTTCTAGGCACGAAGTCCTTAATGGAACACAAATAGTTCATCTATGATGAATCTATACCATTAATCTTCAAATACACAAGAAAACCGTAGATCGGATAGAGTCAGAAAACAACCTAGGGTATGGGTTTCTGATCTAACCTCATAAAGATGTCAATCTTATGAAGGTATATCCACCGACTACGTTTTGAGGAAGTGATACGAGGTATCGACTCCCTATTATGGCAAAGTGCCATGAGTCCGAATGGATTCCATGTATAACAACTATTTGGATACTAGTTGTTGTACCACAAGGCATTGTGCCTATTGGTACATTAAACGTCTTCAAGGAAGACATACATGGAAGGCAACATACAACGTACAAAGCTGGGCTTTTGACGGAAAGGTATCGTTATCAACATTGTGTTAATAACGGTTCAACCTTTTACCTGTTGCCATGGTAAATCCATTTTGAAGATGCTTATTGATAACTGCGTATTTCATTTATGAAATGTGTCAGTTATAGATCAAAATCGCTTTCCTGAAAAGGAAACCTTTTGGAGGATGTTTACAACATCCTGACGATTTTGTATAACCGACAAACAAGGTTTGCGGGTTATTCGATCCATGTTTGGATTAATGCAAGCATAAGGTTCTTGGAACTGTCGTTTTGAAATAATCATAATGGTTTATGATTTGAATCAAAACGAAATAATTCTTGTGTATATAAGGAGGTTAGTGGGAGAGCGCACTGACAGTTAAATTCCCATATAGCAATTGATGAAAGCTTGGCTTTCAATAGAAATTCTCCGTAGAATTCTGGGGAGTAACAACCTTTATTCAAGGAATAAAGATCTACTGGGATAGATTTGGAGTTGTTAACACTCTCTGGGAATTGTACATTTAAATGTACTTGTATTAGTGTCTCATACGCTTCGAGCATATGGAGTCACGATCAGGTCAATCCAAGTGATAGTCACTGGATTGAAGTTAAGAACATCTGTTAGTATCTCAGAGAACTAAAGATGATATCTTAAACTATGGAGAAGGAGAACTTGAAGTGACTGGGATCACTGCTGCAAGTTTCCAAACGATTAAATAATACGGTACTATTAAGTTTGAACACTGGGACAGTGAGCTGGAAATATCCGAGCAAGATAACTGTTGCCGAATAAACAACAAATGCGGATTATTGCTGCAGCTGAGGCAGCAAAAGAAGCCATTTGGATCGAAAATAAATCTAATTAGATTAGATATAGTTCTGTTAGCAGCTGAGCTAGGCGTCAGCACAGGCTAAGGAATTGAAGGTCTCATCGACGATCCAGATATATACTTCTATATCATCTGATTCGTTCGGATCATACATCGTGGCGATGTGATGATCGTATAAATCGCGTCAGACGATTATCAAACAAATCCGCTGACGAAAACTTTCCTCAGCAATTTGAGCGAACCGTACATAGTTCGGGTGTGGGACACTTGAGTGACTGGCTATGTGCCAAGTGGGAGATTGTTGGAAAAAATGACCCATAGCGTCACTATTTGCACAGATCATTGTGTTGTTGTAGCAAATTAACTATGTGACAAGGAAATTGCACTCTCATCATTTGTGATTAGATCACCATAGATATTAATAATAGAGAGAGGGTCCCTATGATTAGTTCCTGGATTGAGAATGATATGAGACAATCAGTCCACGAAGGATTAATCATTAAATATCCCTAGCCGGAGTATTATCGAGACTGGACATCGATAATACGGAATAGGCTAGTATTGCACTTGTGCGCGTTGTGAGGGCACAACGGCATAGTTCTCATATATATAAGTTGGATACTTATGCAAGTGCGATAGGAGGGTCGTGTTTCACCGATAGTACGGGAAACAGCTTCGCTCTGGATAGACCCCTCGGAATCCATTGGTATTATGACTATGTGTCTATGGGAGGCCGAAATCAAGGTAGGTGTGTATAGTCTTAACCTGAGACTTACATCGCTAATACTGACGATAATCGATAGACTTTGGTCTGGTGGTACAGGGCTTTAACCGGTTCTGCGTACACCACTTCTGGGTTTATCAGAGAGTCGTAGTGTATTGGGTGTGATGTCGAGACGGAAGTATCACTTCAGTCATAGTGGAGATGATGTCACGCAGGATACGGTACTAGTGCTCTTGAGTGATGCGCATCCAATCGGGAATTTGTGACCAGGTCATGAATATCCGATTATAGAGACTATGTTACCAGACATCCGATATATGTGTTTCGGACGGGGCAGACACTTATCCACCCCGCCCTAGCACGTGACTATCCGATACTGGGCCGATATGCACGATACAATTGGTATACTACGCTTGATATAGATCATTGTATATTCTATATGGATATGTCCGGAGAATTGGGAAGACTTGGTGCTTTGCTAGGAGTTGACCTTGTCTCGTAAATCGGTAGAACGTAGTACTTGGTACGTACGTGATTCGGATACACCGACGACCGTATTTACTGTCAACTTATCCGGGGATCTCATGGGTCGCTTCCCGATAATCCACCGATGACGCATAACTCGCACTCTTAAATAATCTGGGATTATATAGAAGAGAGAGAAAATTAATCTAGGATTAATTACGAAGATATTTATCTAGGATAAAATATCGTCTAGAGAGAGATAATGATTAATTTGGAATTAATCGATGAATTAATATATTCGATATATTAAACGAAATTAGATTTCGACGCGGAATTAAAATTAGATTTTAATTCGGGCGAACGAATTAATTTAGAATTAATTCGTTAGCGACGTGAATAGTGAATTCGCTAGGCGTAATCATTTAATTACGACGCAACGGAAAATTCGCTAATTGAGAATAGCGAACCCGAGCCCGAGTGTGATTGCGAGCGCATTCGTATTTCGAATTCGAGTGCGGCATCGCAAGTCGCATCAAGCGTCAAATCAATCAGTCGCATCAAGCGTCAAATCACTTGTCACTTGAGGATGTGAGTGACTTGACAACATGTCACTTTAATAAAGGTGATAGAATAGTGATGGATTTGACTAGAATAATGTAAAGCATTTGGAGGGAAAAAGCTTTATGTTTTTGGCTCCAAATTTCATTTGATAAATTGGATTTAATTAAATGAAATTGATTATTTATTTTGGAAAAATATATAATCAAAAGTTTTACACATTTTCATTAAGTCAAAAACACAATTCTCTCTCTCACTCTCTCATCTCTCTCACGCCCAAAAATGTTTTCTTCACTGGTTTTGAACCAGAAATGGCGTGAGCAATAGGGAAGCAAAGAGTGGTTTTTCATGGTGAGAAATCAAGTGCTAGCACACTACGAGACTTGTGAAGGTGGTAGAGAGGTTCACCCATGAGGCGGGACTCATCCGACGGAGTTTGGAGCTTCGAAATGAGAGACCCGAAACTGCCAAATCAGTGAGCATGAACTGCAGCAGTGGGCGCACCAAACCAGTGGGTTTTGCGGCTCAATCGTCTTCAAATCGACTCAACCGATCGATGTGAGTATTCCGCTACCTCCGTTGATGTATTCGCACATTAATTTCATGTCTTGTTTGATCTTGGGACCTAGATAATAACCAACAGGTTAGAGGCTCGCCGAAAAATAGTGGGAGGCAAGTATTAAATTTGCAATTTCGTTTAGATACTTGCCAATAAGCGCTCATTTCATTTTTCATCATAATTTAAAAATTATATTAGTTGGACTAAATTTAATTGTTTTTTTAATTAAACAGTTGGACTGTATTCAAACTACTTCATTTTAGTTGATTATATAATTGGATTATAGTAATCAATATATTTGAATTTAACCAATCAAATTATAATGGATTATATAGTTAGACTATAGTAATCATTATATTCAATAGTACCCGAAATCGTTGATTGGATAGTTGGACTATAGCAATCAAGATAACTGAAAGATTAGCGTTTAAAACATAATCATAGGAGAAAATGTCTTTAAACGGCTCTAATTTTCAGATTGGGAATGAAATCTCAGGATAGTCCTGTGAACTGAGAAGTTACTTTTTTGATAGAGTGACATCTCGGGCCTAAGCCCGGAGTTGAGCAAATAGTGGAGCATGAGAGTTTTGGATGACTCATGGTGATGATAACTTTAGTGCTCAATCCTTTATACCTACCGCAATGACTCTTTAATTCCGTCGTCAAAATTAAGGATTAGATCCTTGTACCATGATGATGAAATTAAAGATCTTCATAGATCTAATCTTAGATATTAGAAGTACAAATTGCAAAAGAAGCTCTTTCGCTCATGTTGTCAGAGGGTACATCTGTCGAGCACTAGGTGTCGCAGATGATTACTGACATCGATCAGCTAGGTTAGCTGGGAATTACATATGTGGCCGAGACTACCAAAGATTTGATCTTATAGTCTCTACCCGAAAGTTGGGGCAGGTTCATTATGAACCAAGAGTAAAATATTGGAGAGTTGATGGCTATGCTCAAGGAGGCAGAGCCAGAGCTTCTAAAAGGGGCAAAGGCAAAATCACCACAGTCTTCTGGGAAGACAAATGATATATCCCAAGATGTCTTCCTAAACTGTGGCAAACGGGGTTACTGGATGCGTGACTGTCGTATGGACAAGGCAGACATGAAGGAAGTGAAGACGGGGCAAGGCTCCGGCTTTAAATATGTTTGTCATAAATATGTTCACTATTAGTTTCAAAATTGGATTTTGATACTAGATGTGGTACATAGATATGTACTGATGTGTAGAATCTGCTGATTAGCAGGAGACTGGCTTCATTTGAGATCAACCTGCGAGTTGGAAACGGGACGAGAGTCACTGTTTTAACCGTAGAATCCTAAGTTTAGGAACTACCCTTCAGGTGTGTACTTAAATTAGGAAAATTTTATAATGTAACTAGTTTGACTAGAAATATTATCTCTATATCTAAGTTTAACCCGTTACGGGTATACCTTTATATTCTAGAACACTAAGTGTTTTATTTTATAAAGATGGTATTGAGATAAACACATTAGATGTGAATAACAGTATTTATTTTGAATATAAATGAATCTCAAACGTATGACATGACAAACAAATAGCTCAAACTGAATAAATCAGTTGAGACTTATTTGTGGCATTGTTGTCTGGGACACATTAACAAGACTCGTATATCCACACTTTCGAAGAGTGGATACTAGGACGGATTTGATTCTAATTCAAATGATGTCTACGAATCTAGTTTATTAGGCAAAGTGCCTAAAACACCTTTAACTTGGTAAAAGTAAAAGTGCCACCGATCTGTTAGCCCTAATTCATAGTGACGTCAGTGGGCCCATGTCTAACTAGGCTAGAGGTGGATATGAACACTTCGTAACCTTTACGGATGTGGCATCGCGTTATGGTTATGTGTTTCTTTTGAAACACGAATCGGAAACTTTTGATAAATTCAAAGAGTTTCGACACGAAGTAGACAGACATATTGGCTAAAGTATTAAACCGTCACGGTTAGACCGTGATGGAAAATACTTAAGCAATAAGTTTCTCGAACACCTGAAAGAGTATAGTATTCTTTCACAATGGACTCATCTCGGAATACCTCAATTGAGCGGTGTGTCCAAACGGAGAAACCGAATTTTGTTGGACATGATAAAGTTAATTATGAGTCGCTTGGAGCTACCATTTTCCTTCAAGGGATACGCATTAAACAGTGCAATACTTATTTTGAATAAGGTTCCATGAAAATCTGTTAGACAGAGTTCATATTAGATATGAACAGGAAAGAAACCGGTTTTCTTACTCCTGAAGATTTGGGAATGCTGGGCATATGTTTGGATGATACCAAAGTAGAACCCAAATCGGATAAGTGCCTAATTTGTAGGTTATCATAGGGTAACCAAAGTATAGTACTTACACAACTCACAAGAGAACAATGTAATTGTTGCACGCCATGTGGTTTTCCTAAGAGGAATACCTATATGCAGTGGTAAGTCGGAGGAAAGTAAAACTCGATGAAAATCGAAGTAATACTGTTCCAGGCACCGATTCCTTAACGGAACACAAACAGTTCATCAGGGATGAAATTGTACCACAATCTTCGAATACACAAGAACCGCGTAAGTCGGAGAGAGTCAGAAAATAATCTGGGAGATATGGGTTTCTGATCTCACCTCGTAAAGATGTCAATCTTATTGAGGAATACGAACCGGCTACGTATGAGGAAGTGATACAAGGTATCGACTCCATATTTTATCAAAGTGCCATGATGTCCGAAATGGATTCCATGTATACCAACCAAGTTTAGACATTGGTTGATGTACCGGAAGGCATTGTGCCTATTGGTACTATATAAGTCTTCAAGGAAGACATACATGGATGACAACATACCAACGTACAAAGCTAGGCTTGTAGTGAAAAGTTATCGTTATCAACATTGTGTCGATTATAACGAAACCTTTTACTCGTTGCCATGATTAAATCCATTTGGATAATGCTTGCTAATGTTGCATGTTTCATTTATGAAATATGGCAGCTGAACGTCAAAATCGCTTTCTTAAACGGAAACCTTTTGGAGGATGTTTACAACATCCTGACGGTTTTGTCATACCAAAATAAGCAAACAAGGTTTGCAAGTTAAATCGATCCATTTATGGATTGAAGTAATCATTGCATTCTTGGAACCAACATTTTGATGTAATCGTAATGGTATATGATTTAATTCAAAACGAAGATGATTCTTGTGTATATAAAGAAGTTAGTGGGAGTGCACTGACAGTGATTGTCCTATATAATGATTATATATCATTTATTGGAAATGACATTCCCATAATATAATTGGTGAAAGCTTGGCTTTCATGAAAATTCTCCATAGAATACTTAGGAGAAACAACCTTTATTCTAGGAATATGGATCTACTGGGATAGATCTAAATGTTGTTGGCACTCTCCGAGAACACGTACATTGAAAAATATGTACGTGACCTGGTGTCTCATATGCTTTGAGCACATGGAGTCACAATCAGGCCAATCCATGTGATAGTCACTGGATTGATGTTAAGAACATCCTTAAGTATCTTAGACGAACTAAGGATGCATTCTTAATTTATGGAGAAGGAGAACTTGAAGTGACTGGGTTCACCGTTGCAAGTTTCCAAACCGATAAAAACGACTGTAAGTCGTAATCAAGGTAATATATAGTTTGAATAACAGAACAGTGAGCTAGAAATCTTCCAAGCAAGATACTGTTGCCGAATAAACAACAAAGGCGGAATATTGCTGCAGCTGAGGCAACAAAAGAAGCATTTTGGATATATATAATCCTAATTAGATTAGGTATAGTTCTGTTAGCGGTTGAGCTAGGCTACAGCACAGGCTAAAGAATTAACGGTCTCATAAACGATCCAAGTATGTACTTCAACTATTTCATCTGATTCGTAAGATCATACATCGTGGCGATGTGATGATCGAATAAATCGCATCAGATGATAACTTTACAAATCCGCTGACGAAAACAGTTTCTCAGCAGAAGTTTGAGTGACCCGTATATAGTTCAGGTGTAGGACAATTGAGTGATTGGCTATAGGGCAAGTGAGATATTGTTGGACAATTATAACCCATAGCATCACTATTTGTACATAACATGGTGTTGTTGTACAAATTAACTATGTGACAAAGGAAATTGCTCTTTTATCATTTTTAATTGGATTACCAAGATACATAAATGATAAAAGTCCATATGATTAGTTCCGGATTAATAAGATATGAGACAATATTAATCCACTAAGGTTTAATCATTAAAATATCCATAGTCTTAGTATTATCGAGATTGGACATCGATAATGCGGAATAGACTAGTATTGCACTTGTGCGTGTTGTGGGAGCATAACGACATAGTTCTCATATATTTAAGTATTGGATACTTATGCAAGTGTAATAGGAGGTTGTGTTTACCGATGGTACGAAAACAGCTTCGCTCTGGATAGGCCCCTCGGAATTCCATTGGTAGTATTACTATGTGTCTATGGGAGTCCGAATCAGGGTAGGTGTATTTGGTCTTAACCTGAGACTTGCATCGCTAATACTTGCGACAATCAGTATACTTTGGTTTTGGTCGTCCGGGGCTTTAACAGGTTCAGTGTACGTCTCTTCTTGGTATACTGAGAATCATAGTGTATTGGGTGTGATGTCAAGATGGAAGTATCACTTCAGTAATATGGAGATGATGATCACGTAGGGATACAGAACTGGTACTCTCTTAAATGCTGCAGCTATCGGGATAATATGACAAGGTCATGATTATCCGATTAAAGAGACTAGTTGCTGTTAATCTGATATATGCTTCGTACGGGGCAGACGTAATTCCAGCCCCATGCCAAGCATGTGACATCCGATACTGGATCGTAATACACAATACTTAGTATACTACGCCTGATAAAGATTATGTATATTCCATATTGAATATATTTCTGGAGAATTGGGTAGGCACGGTGCTTTGCTAGAAGCCAACCATGTCTTGTAAATCGGTAAGAACGTGGTACTAGGTACGCACGTATTCGGATACTCCGATAATCGTATTTACTGTCAATATATCCAGAGATCTCTTGGGTCGCCTCCCAAAGATTCACCGATGATGTTTGACTCGAAAAGATAATTAATCTGGGAATTAATTATGAGAGAGAAAATTAATATGGGATTAATTACGGCAATAATTAATCTGGGATTAATTAAAAAAAGAAAGAATTAATCTAGGATTAATTGCGTCGAGAATTTATCTGGGAATAAATTAGTCGAGAAGAGAGAACGCGATTAATTTAGAATTAATCGGTAAAGTAAACTAATAGTGAAATTAGATTTTTCTATTTAATTTATTTTAATTGAGCTAAAATAATATATTAGATATATTAATTGAAATTAGATTTCAATGCGGAATTAAAATTAGATTTTAATTCTAGCGAACGAATTAATTTAGAATTAATTCGCGAGCGACGTGAATAATAATTTTACTATGCATAATTATTTAATTAAATTGGATTTAATTAAGTCGCAACGAAAAATGGTTTAATTCAGAATTAAACGAACCCGGGCCCGAGCAAAGTTTCGTATTGGATTGTCCGACTTAAATTTAGAATTCAAGTGGGGCCCACCAATTTACATCAACATGTTTGACATGTGATGGAATTTGGTATTAGTTTGAAAGCTTGGATTGCTTTTTTTATACACAAACTAAGTCCAACACTCAACTTAATATATAAAGGATGGTCAACTTTAGAAGTAAGATTAGATCACTATTCATCCTCTCCCCTTTTTCTCTCTAAATTCCGAGAGCTTTTTACTCTCTCCAATGGATTTTGTTTTCAAAATCCAAACATGCTAGCACATTAAAGTGTCAAAGGAAGGTGATAGGGAGACTAATCCGAGAGTTTGGAACTCGTCTTCAAGATCTGAGGCTTCCAACACATCCAACAAAGGTGGAAATTTTTGAAATCTCCCCAACCAATCAAAGTGAGTATTCCGCAGCTCTCTTGGTAATTCACACACAAATCACTCTTAGTTGACCTTGGCATGTTCTAGGAACACTAACTCAAAATGCATTCACTACATAATTCACTATACTTGACATTGCGCCTGTTGAAACAAGTTCATATAAGGACAGCTAATACGCCCTTGGCTTTCTGTTTGTGAGTGGCCGATTAGGAATTAAAGACATGTCAGACTCTTGAGCCTCTGCCTTCTGTCCAACTATATCCGTCGAGGACTAGGTGAAAGAAAGTAAGTCACAAATTATATTCAAATAATAACAATGAATGTAAAAAAAAACATATAATTCATTGTATTCATACCTCATCCTTTAGAGGGGTGGAGAATGGTTTAGGGTTGGCCATTGATTCATTAAATGCTGCTGCAAGCTTATGCTTCAACTTGAATGAGTCGTCAAGAGAGGACGAACTGATGTTAGTTGGTTTTTTATCATTGGAATTTACTTCCTCAGCCTCGACTAGCAGTACACCTTCGAAGATATGGACTGACGTCATTTCATGAGTCGGACGCATTTGTTCTCCACAAATATATGAATTTAGCTCTAACAATATGATTCTAATTTATTAATACAAACATGTGAATTTAGCTCTAACAAATACGATTCTAATTTATCAATATTTTTTTTATCAATGACTCCATTTTAGATTCCATCAATTTCATGCCTTGCGAGGTTTTTTTAGCAAGTTCTCCTATAGTTTCCTTAATTCTTTTTAGGCTTGTCATAACTGGATGGAATTCCTTCCTTGCAGGTACAAAACTGTCTTGGTGGCCACTCTCCTTCCTCATGGGGACCTAATTAAAATTTACAAATAATAATTAATTTTTTAATGATAACTTGAAGCATATAATAAAAGGAAATTATTAAACGAATAATACCGCATTGCTCCCGAAACCACCAAATTTTTTCTCCTATTGAAGAATTTTTTTTATTTTTGTGGTAGTCCACTACATGATAGGCCAACCATTCCTCAGTGAAGAGAGTTGGTAAGTAGAAGACGATATGTAGAAAATCTGCATAAACAAATAAATGTCATAATGATAAACATGGACTGTATTTTGGTAGCACCAACATGAGTTGAATTAGATGAAGATTGAAGAGAGTCACAAAAAAGTCAGATAAGTACAAAATCTAACTCAAAAACTAATGATTTCAAGTTTCAACATGATGATGTATTCTATGTATATCAAAATCATCACCCACAGACATCAGCATATATAACTCACTATTAAGGCAACAACATTAATGGTATCCAAAACTTGATTTAAGATATTAACATAGATCTGACAATACGAGTAGCATACTGCCTGTTCTGGTTTCATTACTCAGATTTAAACAAGTTACATGTAATGTTTAACCTATAATTCAAATACAAACAGCTTACAAAACTATCAACAAAAACCATCACATTGTTTAACTTACAATTCAAATACAAACGGCTTACAAAAGCTCATACTACATCTACATGCATGAAAAGTCATGAACGATATTCAATTTGAATAGTTCACTTCCCAATAAAGTTAACAAACACAATCTTACAGTTCCTTAAACTCATTCAGAAAAGTCAAACAGAAGCTTCTTAATCTTATTATTGAAAAATGCTTGTACTTTCCTTCCAGATGTTGTAGTTATAGCAGACAATGCACATAGATCCCCATTCATCAATCCATGCAACACTTTCACCATTTTAACATGCAAATTAATGAGAAAACTGGAGGTATTTTACATAAGGTTGAGTTGAATCAGATGAAGATTGAAGAGAGTCCCCAAAAAATTCAGATAAGTACAAAATCTAACTAAAAAAAAATGATTTCAAGTTTCAACATGATGATGTATTCTATGTATATCAAAATAATCACCCACTGACATCAGCATCTACAAGTCACTATTAAAGGCAACATTAATGGTAGCCAAAACTTGATTCAAGACATTAACATATATCTAACACTACTAGTATACTGCCTGTTCTGGTTTCATTATTCAGATTTAAACAAGTTACAGGCAATGTATAAAACTTCAAAAGATATCATACCCTACAATCTACACGACGATAGAAAGTGTCAAGATTCTATTGATTAGAAATGTTCATTGGATAAATTTAACTTCATTTATCTTCAAAAAATTACATAGATTAAATTTAATGTTCATTCACAGCCAAGTACTACACCTATGGGTTTAAGGTTACAAGGCATAAGTAGATTTATATTGAGGCACTATTAGGTACTTGATACTTCCATTACCTCATAAAACATACATATATTTCTTATAAGCACGTAAATGAAACATAACATCAAGCAAATCCAATACAGCCTCAAACTGTAAATAAGGATTAAATGAGGCACAAGACACTAGAATATCATATAAACAAACCACAATATAACTTGATATGAGTATAAGAATAATATGAATATTACTGTTGAGTTGAAGTACTGACGAAGTTGAGCATAGGAAATAGATTTTGTAACGACTGGTAGTTTTTATTACTGTCTATAGCGATACTGTTACGTACGGGATGAAGGCACGTAAAATAAATTATGTTGAGGCTCAAACATACTCACGAGATGACTTCGGGGACAATCAGTAAATTTCTCGAAGTCCCGGGACGAGACTGTACCGTGTTTCTTTTGGACCGCCCAAATTATTTGGGGTGTAACGTTTTCATACGAACTCTGATTTTTATGAATTTTATATCGTCGAAAATCTGAGATTGAGACCTACAACTTTCACGTTGAATATTTTTCCATATTCAGACTAGACGCGGGTCAAATATGCAGCCCAATATCTAGATGAATAGTAATTTCGGGATTAAATGGAGAAATCTCCAATTTTCTAGATTTTTCCACACTTTTCTTCAAATTTCCAAATATCAAATGGGTCCACTATATCAAGGGGCTACTATTCATTAATTCCATAAAAAATTAAAAACGAAAATGGAAAGAAGAAGAAAGAAGAACCGAGAGAAAGGAAGAAGAAATGGAAGAAGAAGAAGAAGAGAGAAAGAAAAGAAGAATGAGAGAAAGAAAGGAAGAGGAAGAAGGAAGAAGAAAAAGAAAAATGATAAAGCAACTTGAGCATGAGGGATTTGGAGAATGAACAAAAACAAGCAAGGAAAGAAAGGTAAACCCATTTGACCCAAATCTTGAATTATTTAATTTTGAAAGTGTAATGGTAGAATAGAAATGATGGTGTGATAGAGGATGCATTTTAGTGACAAAAAAAAATATAGAAAAGTGATTCTTGAACTAAATACCCAAATTTGGAGGTTTTAAAGTTTGGTTAAAATTTATAATTTTGAGGTTTAGTAAGTTGTTGGGAATGATAATTGGATGTAGAATATGTGTGTATTGAAGTTTAATAGCATGGTTTGTGTATTGGAATTGATATTATTTAATGGTTTGTGTTGTTGATGTTGCTAGCATGATGTGCAAATTATTTTGTAGAATATACTTCTAATTGTTGGATTTATCAAAACTTAACTAATGAGTTTTCTATATGGCATGGCCGAATGAGGGGGGGGGTAAGTAGAGAGCTTGAGATGTGTTGATTTGGTTGTATGGTGAACAAGGGATTGGTGTCAATGAGAGAATATAAATATGTTGTATATTGTTGTGGTAATATTGTGTTTGAATTATAACATGATATACCTTTAAGGTGTTGTGGCCGTGAGCTTACTAGTGGGAGTGGAGATGATGTTTTATAGATTGGCACAATGCATAGAATTGTTAGTGCCTAGTGATGATGTTGGTAGCGTGTGGATAGTTGTGTAGTGTGTGAGGTTTATAGCCAAATTTGGATATCCATGAAAAGCTTTATTATTGTGTATTGGAAAATGTTATAATGTGAATGTGTATGTCATTTGTTTGAGTTAGACAAGTTTGGTTAAGGAATAGGATTGGCCGAATCTTATGATGTTGATGTGTAGGCACTTCAATTTTGCATATAAGTCCCGATGATGAGTCTCGTACGGAGGCACTACTCTTTAGGTTGCGGAAGTCGCGGGAAACGAATGTCGGAATGGGAAATTTAGAATAAGTATGTCATCGGATTCAATTCACATGTTTACTGCTTTAGTTCGTGCTGCGATCGTGAACACGTTCGAACGTCAAGCATATTGCAGACGTTCCTGTAGCGTTCGAATCGGCATTCGAACGGTGTCGGTACTTATGTTTTGGTTGCTAGCCTCACGCCCAAGCCCAATTAGCCTACCAAAACTCACCAAAAAATAATTAAAACATTTAAAACACATGTCACAAATTAAAATAATATCCTTCAAAAATTAAATAAATCACATTTCAAATTAAATAAAACAAATCCAATCTAAATAATTCACATACCTAAATAAAACAAATCAAATGTATGATCTTCCTAATCAAGCCAAATCTTGTCCCTAATTAAATAGATGCTTTCCTTGTGTGACACTAATAAAATATATCCCCCATAATTACACAAATCCCATTCCTATTCACACAAGAGGAACCCTAGCCTTTTCCTATAAAAGAGACACAAATTCAATCCTTGCCCTCTCCTAGAACAATACACGCCCAAGACAAAAAAAAGCAAGAAGCAAGCAAATAATTTTCTCTTATACTCTACTCCACCATCACGGAAACAGTCACCAAATAACCCATCCAACACCATCATCACCGAAACCCCTCCAAAATAGCAAATATCATCACCGAAATAGTTACTTAATTCCTCACTGCCACCACCGAAATTCTCTCAAAAAACAGTCCTTGAAGCAGCCCTCCATTCACCGACAACACACACCCAAATAATAGCTTAAACCACCGAAACATTTTCCTAGAAAATAGTCCATTTAATACACCAAAAACAGTAACCGAAAATACTGAAAATAGTGACCAGAAAATACAGTGAAAATAGCAGCAAAACGGAGTAAAAAACAACAGCCCAAACAGTGAAAGGAAGCAGTGGACCAGTGAACCGGAGGAGTCGTGGAGCATTAATCCTTCCGACGGCCGTATAACGCACTTTCGAGAGATGACATAAGAGGTTAAACCTGAGGGCACCCCTTTTATCTATTATCCTTTATTTATTTTTTATTATTTTATTACTTTATTTCGTATGATTGTTGTGGATTGGTGCATGATGTGATTTTCGGATGAACGGAATATGCATTCTCTCTTGTGGTATTATCAGATGGAAACCCGGACATAAATTCCATAGCCGAATACGAATGGACGGTAGTGCGGTCTGCAATCAGGAAACAACGCCACGTAACGCTTGAGAGACACATATATTTCATTTCATCCAACTTTGTGTTTGAGCATGATTTATTAGTTTTCGCTTTATTTTATCTTGCTCATCTACCATTCGCATTTTTATATTCCGTCATTTACTTTCTGCACGTTATTTTCTTATGTATTGATGATATAACGCGCATGGGCAAATCAAGTTGGATTAAAGGTCCTCTATTTTGAGGGATGAAAAGCCTAAAGGCTACATTTGCCACGATGTTTTGTCGCGCCAGACAAAGTATGTTTGATTGAATATGAGATATGTTTAATCGGACATACGGGGGTTCCACACTATTGTCTCATTCATTTATATGCATTGTAATGTAATGCGCATGGGCTTAGTATATTGGTCTAAAGGTTCTCTATTTGAGGGAAGAAAAGTCCAAAAGGCTACCTTTACGACAATACTTTGCCGCGCCGGATGAAGTATGTTTGATTGAATGTGAGATATATTTAATCGGACATACGAGGGTTCTACATTATTTTCTCATTCATTTATATGGATGGTAATATAATGCACATGGGCTAACTAGGGTGGATTAAAGTACCTCTATTCGAGGGAAAAGGCCTAAATGCTACCTTTACCACGATGTTTTGCCGCGCCTTTTATTATGTCATTGACCTTTTGCATATCATTGCTCTATTACGCATGTATTGTTGGTTTCTATTACCAAGCCCCAAGATCAACAAGAGCAAACGAAATATATAAATACATGAATGAATTAATTGAAGTATGGCGGAATCATACTCACAAAAATCGGAATGCGGATGCGTTGATGAAATGAAAACTTCTCCTTTGTGCAGTGATGAATTCGGCCAAGGTGGAAAGTGCAGCTCCAAGCTTTGTTTGATCCTCCCAAGCTCAAGGATTAGTTTCCCATAACACCTTTGTATGATCCCTTGAAGGTGCTAGCCTTTGTTGTGATTTTGAATGCACAACTTCTTCAAATCTTGCCACAAAAATTGAAGAAATGGAGAGCCCAAAACTGCATGTAGTTTCGGCAATGTGAGAGAGAGAGGAGTTCTATGATTTTTGTTACAAAAATCAATTTATATTTATGCCATAATATTTATTAAATTAATAATAAACTTATGACACAAATCATGCAATGGCTTAGAGTGTCAAACACTCAATTTCCATGCAAAACCATTGAGTGCATTGTACACTATCTCCATGCAATGCATTAGAGTTAAAAAATGCATAATATGAATGTGACATGTGGGCCCCACACGTTTCCAAATGAAAGTGGGCCCACGTGCACTCACGCGTTCGGGTTCGATATTTCCAAAATACCGAACTTATGTCGCGACGTTAATTAAATCGAATTTAAATAAATAATTACGCCTAGCGAAATTATTATTTACGTCGCTAACGAATTAATTCTAAATTAAATCGTTTGCCCGAATTAAAATCTAATTTTAATTTCGCGTCGAAATCGAATTTCGATTATTATATCGAATATAATAATTTTACGATTAATTCCAAATTAATCGTTCTCTCTCTATGTATAGTACTTTATCCAAGATAAAGTCTCTCCGTAATTAATCCAAGATTAATCGAGTTTGAATCATACGTCATTGGTGAATCTTCGGGAAGCGACCCAAGAGATCTCCGGATATGTTGGCAGTAAATACGGTCGTCGGATTATCCGAACACGTACGTACCTCGTACTACGTTTTTACCGATTCACAAGACAAGGTTGGCTTCTAGCAAAGCGCCATGCCTACCCAATTCTCCAGAAATATTCTTATAGGAATATAAGATCTATATCAAGCGTAGTATACCGTAGTATTGCATATATCGAACCAGTATCGGATGATCATATGTTAGGCCTGGGGCTGGAAATATGTCTGCCCCGTACGAAACATATATCAGACATCAAGCAACTAGACTCTTTAAATCGGACAATCCTGACCTGGTCATATTGTCCCGACGGTTGCAACCTTTTATAGAGTACTAGTTCTGTGTCCTGCGTGATCATCACCTCCATATGTCTGAAGTGATACTTCAATCTCGACATCACATCCAGTACACTACGAT
The DNA here is from genome assembly GCA_019454045.1 of Zanthoxylum bungeanum. NCBI lineage: Eukaryota > Viridiplantae > Streptophyta > Magnoliopsida > Sapindales > Rutaceae > Zanthoxylum > Zanthoxylum bungeanum. Next base: position 6,377 of record SKCR01037830.1, on the reverse strand, counting down.
TCTCGATAAACCCAGAAGAGGTGTACACAGAACCGGTTAAGGTCCCCAACCACCAAAACCAAAGTTTACCGATTGTCGCAAGTACTAGCGATGTAAGTCTCAGGTTAAGACCATATACACCTACCCTGATGCGGCCTCCCATAGACACGCAGACATACTACCAATGGGATTCCGCGGGGTCTATCCAGAGCGAAGCTGTTTTCCGTACCATCGGTAAAACACAACCTCCTATCGCACTTGCATAAGTATCCAATACTTAAATATATGAGAACTATGCCGTTGTGCCCTCACAACGTGCACAAGCGCAATACTAGTCTATTCCGCATTATCGATGTCCGATCTCGATAATACTCCGACTAGGGATATTTAATGATTAAACTTTTATGGATTGATACTGTCTCATATCATCTCAATCCGGTATTAATCATATGGACTTTCGCCATTTATATATCAAAGTAAACAATATTACAAAACGGAAAAAGGCAATTTCATTATCACATAGTTAATTTTGTACAATAATACAATATCATTTACAAACAGTGACGCTATGGGACATAATGTCTAACAATCTCCCACTTGGCCTATAGCCAGTCACTCAAGCATCTAATACCCGAACTATGTATGTGTCGTTCAAAAACTTGCTGAAGAACAGCCTTCGTCAGCGGATCTGCAATGTTGTCATGTGATGTGACCTTCTCGACCTTTACATCGCCACGATGTATAATCTCCCGAATCAGATGGTAACGTCGAAGAACATGCTTGGACCGTTGATGAGACCTTGGTTCCTTAGCATGTGCTATAGCCCCGTTATTGTCACAATATATGGAACGGGCTCAGTTGCTAACGGAACTACTCCTAATCCGATTAGGAACTTTCGGATCCAAACTGCCTCCTTTGCTGCTTCAGATGCAGCGATGTACTCCGCTTCTGTTGTTGAATCGGCAACAGTATCTTGCTTGGAAGATTTCCAGCTCACTGCTCCGTTATTCAAACAAAAAATGTACCCGGATTGCGACTTGTAGTCATCCTTGTCGGTTTGGAAACTTGCATCGGTAAACCCAGATACCGCAAGTTCTCCACCTCCATAAATTAAGAAAGCATCCTTAGTTCGTTTAAGATACTTAAGGATATTCTTAACTGCTATCCAGTGACCTTCACCTGGATCGGCCTGATAGCGACTGCACATGCTCAAAGCATATGAGACATCAGGTCGTGTACATATCATGGCATACATGATCGATCCGACTGCCGAGGCGAACGGTATCCGACTCATGTTGTCTCTCTCTTCCTGAGTCTTAGGACACATGTCCTTAGAAAGAGAGGTACCACGTACCATTGGAACCAATCCCCTCTTGGATTGTTCCATGTGGAATCGCTTCAACACTTTATCAATTTATGTACTCTGGGAGAGTCCAAGCAGCTTTCTAGATCTATCCCGGTAGATCTTTATTCCAAGAATAAAGGCTGCTTCTCCCAGATCTTTCATGGAGAATTTTAATGAAAGCCAAACTTTCACCGACGTTAGCATGGGAATGTCATTGCCTATAAGCAATACGTCGTCGACATAAAGGACAATAAAAGTAAGTGCTCTCCCACTAACCTTCTTGTATACACAAGGGTCATCTGCGTTTTGCACGAAATCATATTCTTTTATGATCTCATCAAAACGCTGATTCCATGACCGTGATGCTTGCTTCAATCCATAAATGGATCGATTTAACTTACAAACCTTGTTTGCAAGTCTAGGTACGATAAAACCGTCAGGCTGTTGCATATAAACATCCTCCAAAAGGTTTCCGTTAAGGAAAGCGGTTTTAACGTCCATCTGCCATATCTCGTAATCGAAATATGCAGCTATTGCAAGCATTATCCGAATGGATTTAATCATGGCAACGGGTGAGAAGGTTTCGTCATAATCAATACCATATTGTTGACGATACCCCTTTGCTACAAGCCTAGCTTTGTACGTTTGTACGTTGCCGTCCATGTCGGTCTTCTTCTTGAAGATCCATCTGCATCCAATAGGCTTTACGCCTTCTGGTGCATCAACCAGTGTCCAAACTTGGTTGGCGTACATGGAATCCATCTCGGACTTCATGGCTTCTTGCCATAAAGCGGAATCGATATTTTGTATCGCTTCCTCATACGTAGCCGGCTCATCATCCTCAATAAGATTAATATCTACATGAGGTGAGATCAGGAACCCATACCTCTCAGGTACTGTTCTGACTCTCTCCGACCTACGCGGTCCTTGTGTATGTGAAGTTTGTGGTACAGACTCATCCCGAACGGTCTGTTCTTGTTCCGTCGTTGATTCATTGCCAGGAACAGTATCACTACGATCTTCATCGAGTTCTACTTTCCTCCCACTTACCACTGCATTTATAAAATCCTTCTCAAGGAAAAATGCTTGTAGAGCAACAAATACTTTGTTCTCTTGTGGGTGATAGAAGTAATATCCTTTGGTTTCCCTAGGATATCCTACGAAAAGGCATTTATCAGATTTGGGTTCAAGTTTGGTACCTTCCAAACGTTTAACATATGCCCAGCATCCCCAAATCTTAAGGAAAGATAAACCTGGTTTCCTTCCTGTCCATATCTCATATGGAGTCTGTTCAACAGACTTCGACGATACCTTATTCAAAATAAGTATATCACTGTTTAATGCGTATCCCCAGAAGGATATTGGTAGCTCAGTGCGACTCATCATTGACCTTACCATGTCCAACAAGGTGCGGTTTCTCCGTTCGGACACACCGTTTAATTGCGGTGTTCCAGGAGGAGTCCACTGTGAAAGAATACCATATTCTTTCAAGTAATCTTGAAACTCATAACTTAAGTATTCGCCACCACGGTCTGACCTGTTAGACATTATGTCCCATAGCGTCACTGTTTGTAAATGATATTGTATTATTGTACAAAATTAACTGTGTGATAATGAAATTGCCTTTTGCCGTTTTGTAATATTATTTACTTTGATATATAAATGGCGAAAGTCCATATGATTAATACCGGATTGAGATGATATGAGACAGTATCAATCCATAAAGGTTTAATCATTAAATATCCCTAGTCGGAGTATTATCGAGATCGGACATCGATAATGTGGAATAGACTAGTATTGCGCTTATGCACGTTGTGAGGGCACAACGACATAGTTCTCATATATTTAAGTATTGGATACTTATGCAAGTGCGATAGGAGGTTGTGTTTTACCGATGGTACGGAAAACAGCTTCGCTCTGGATAGACCCCGCGGAATCCCATTAGTAGTATGTCTGCGTGTCTTTGGGAGGCCGCATCAGGGTAGGTGTATATGGTCTTAACCTGAGACTTACATCGCTAGTACTTTCGTAAATCGGTAAACTTTGGTTTTGGTGGTTGGGGACCTTAACCGGTTCTGTGTACACCTCTTCTGGGTTTATCGAGAATCGTAGTGTACTGGATGTGATGTCGAGATGGAAGTATCACTTCAGATATATGGAGGTGATGATCACGCAGGACACAGAACTAGTACTCTAAAAAAGGTTGCAACCGTCGGGACAATATGACCAGGTCAGGATTGTCCGATTTAAAGACACTAGTTGCTTGATGTCCGATATATGTTTCGTACGGGGCAGACACATTTCCAGCCCCAGGCCTAACATGTGATCGTCCGATACTGGATCGATGTACGCAATACTACGGTATACTACGCTTGATATAGATCTAATATTCAGTAAGAATATTTCTGGAGAATTGGGTAGGCATGGCGTTTTCCTAGAGCCAACCTTGTCTTGTGAATCGGTAAGAACGTAGTACGGTACGTACGTGTTCGGATTATCCGACGACCGTATTTACTGCCAACATATCCGGAGATCTCTTGGGTCGCTTCCTGAAGATTCACCTATGATATTTGATTCGGACTTAATTAATCTTGGATTAATTGCGGAGAAACTTTATCTTAGATAAAGTGCCTTATTTAGAGAGAGAATGATTAATTTAGAATTAATCGATAAAATATTATATTCGATATAATAATCGAAATTCGATTTCGACGTGAAATTAAAATTAGATTTTAATTCGGGCAAACGAGTTAATTTAGAATTAATTCATTAGCGACGTAAATAATAATTTCGCTAGGCGCAATTATTTATTTAAATTCGATTTAATTAACGTCGCGACGTAAGTTCGGTATTTCGGAAATATCGAACCCGAACGCGTGAGTGCACGTGGGCCCACTTTCATTTGGAAACGTGTGGGGCCCACATGACACATGTCATTATATGCATTATTTAATTGTTAATACATTGCATGGTGATAGTGTACAATACACTCAATGGTTTTGCATGGAGTTTGAGTGTTTGACACTCTAAGCCATTGCATGATTTGTGTCATAAGTTTATTATTAATTTAATAAATATTATGGCATAAATATAAATTGATTTTTGTAAAAGGATCAAGACAACTCTCCTCCCTCTCTCACAATGCCGTGACTTCCATTAGGGCAAAGAAGATTTGATTTTCTTTTCTCCATTTGCTAGCACATGAAGGATCAAAGGAGGTGATAGGGAAACCATCAAAGAGCTTGGAATACACAAAGCTTGGAGCTTCAACTCTTCTTCCTCCCTTGGCCGAACTTGAAGCTTGGAGATTCAAAGATTTTCTTCATCACTTCTCATCACAAAAGCTTTGTAAGTATGATTCCGCCATACTTCATCTTTTAATATATATTCATTGTTATATTTCATATGCTAATCTTTCCTTGGGACATATAATAGAAACCAACAATGGTATCATGGAGCCATGGTTAAGCATGAAATACTTTAGGTTAAAATTTGGGGTAAATTGATTGAAGCATGTTCTTGTGAAATTTGATGAATGAGTATGCTTATATGTATGTAAAATGACATAATATGAAATCAATTTTATGAAAAATGCATTGGATGATTTTTTCCCCAAATTCATGCCTTGGCCGAATGTGTTGCTACTTGGAGTGGATTGGAATTTTTGTGTTTAAGATCATTGGATGACTTAGAACGTATACGGGACGTAGATTAGTAATTCAATCGGATTGAAAAACAAATCGACACAAAAAACTCACCTTGGCCGAATGTTAATGGACATGTAAAGGAGTTGATTTTTTGTTAAAATTAATGTTGGACATTTATTTTGAAAAATAGATGATTAATAAATTAAATGGGTATTTTTGAAATATTTGGTTTAATATATTAATCTTGGTTTTACACTTTAATTAATTGGACTTTAATGTTTGGAATATTAAAATTTAATTAATGGGCTTAATTGGTGAATTGGGCTTTTATATTGCATTTGGGCATAATGGGCTTGGTTGGACCAAGTAGACTTGGGCCAAAAGGATTGGATCCAATTTGGGCCTAAATCACTCCATTAAGTCCAAATATAATATAATGGGTTAAAAATTTAATTGGGCCTTATGGGCTTAAAATTGGTTTTGTGGCATTAAGGGTGATTCCTTATTTGGGCTTGGTAATTGGGTTTGACCCACATTGACTACTAAGCCCAAGCCTTAATAAATCAATGAAAGCCCATTTGACTTTAATAATAAATTAAACATTGGATGTTAGTTGGGCTTTGAGACCCAATGAGATTAGATTTAAAATCTAAGTCTTTAAAGCACATTAAAAGTGTAAACATTTAATTTGGAATTAAATAATTGAATTAGTATTGAATACGAATTAAATTAGATTTAATAAGTAGTTCGATATAATTCGCGAATTCGTACCTTATGTACTTATTCTCAATCGAGTTGGACTCGCGCAAAATCAAACCGTTGTTTGAGCATTGGATGATCACTTAAACAAAGACTAATAAATTGGATTAGATTGGTTGTAAAAGGCATGTCTGTCTTTGAATATATATGTATGTGATGAATGAATAGTGTATATCGATGGATATTAGAAGGGAAATGGTAATTTTAGAAATTATTGTAAATTTGGAATTAATAAATTGGACCTGCGTGTCCAGCCTTATCTCTTTATCTCTTTGTATTCTCTTCTCACCTAATTCCCCTCAATGTAAATGAGGTTTCTCTTATTGTATTATGTAATGGGTAAGAGTAGAATAGTGCTAGCGGGGAGAGGAAAGGGAGTGATTTGTTCTAGGAACAAGTTGTTTATATATCCATCCGCATATCACTATTATTTACTTTACGCGCTTTATGATGTTTTAGAAGCATGCTTAAGGGTGTATGATGATGAGACCTAACAAATATAAATAAATTGGTTGCCAATTACGCGAAAAATCCCTCAATTTATATTAAGCAAATATCCTTCCATTGAATGATTCTTGTGCAAGATCGAAGTTGGCATTGGTGTTTTTGACCAAAGTCAAGACCTTTGTCAATCAAGGTGATATTGG
>SKCR01037829.1:0-67795 GCA_019454045.1 Zanthoxylum bungeanum | reverse complement strand
TCATATACAAGCAACGATTAATAATCAACAATCAACATAACAAGTTATTGTTGCCAAAATAGGTAAACCTAATTAGGTAACTTCAGCAAAATCGGAAACAAGATTAAAAAAAAAAATCAGATTTTATTATCCTTTTGTTGTTTACTTGGGAACCAATCAGAACAAATGGCAGAGTATAGGAAACGAACCTGAGTACATGAGACTGATCCATCGGCAAGGGTTTTCGGAGAACAAGAGTCGGCTGATGATGATTTCGGCGACGGCTTAGTGGATTCAGATAAAGCGGGCCAAGAAACAGCTCCCATTACAGGACCGACTTCAACGACACCGTTTGACGGCTTGTTCCAAGCCGGCTTCTTTGGCTGAGCCGCATTGCCATTGTTAGCATCCGAGCTCTCAGCCGCCACAGGTTTACCCCGCGGCGGAGAAGATAAGGTCGAACCGGCAGCCCCCTTGGAATGAGAGCCGCTATCAGTCGGCTCAGATAAAGGGCTTGTTGTCGGCGGAGGTGGCGGCGATGACGTGGATTGAGAATGATTAACGGCGGTTGAGGCAGAGGAAATCTCCGGCTCGCCTCTTACGACTTGAGACCACGGCGACGGAAAATTCTTTCGGCGTTCTTGAGGACTGGAAAGGCCGTCTCCGGAGAATCCGGAATCACGTGGAGTAACGTGATTGGATGTGGAATCAGCCGTCATAGCCATTCGCAATTAGGGTTTTGGGAACAAAATCTCAGCAGATTTTATTCAAATACCTTTTTTTTCCTTTAATTTTCAATTTACGAAATTAATTAATCAACCACCGCAAAAGAGAGAGAAACAAAACCAAAAACAATAATTAGGGTTTAGAATTTGTTGTGAAAATGTATGAACAGATCAAGGCGTTTAAGATTTTAGAAGCAAAATAGCCGTCAACAGCCTTAAAACAAACCATCCCATTAGTTTCTCCCCTTTTAGGCTTTGGTTTCAGCAACTATAAAAGCTGCAGGATTTTGCTAAGTACTAATTTACCATACTACCCTCGTATACGTCATTGTTTTACCAACCATGCCCTTCATAACTTTTTTTTTACCATGTTTGGAACTCCGTCTTCAGACTACTCGATCCACTAAAATAGAATAAATAAAATCTCCGACTATCTCAAATTCTTATAAAAAAAATATGTCTCCTAAATTCAAATTTAAAACTTGAAAATCAAATTTTAGACTCTACACTATCAAATAACGTCCATGGGACACGCCCTTGATAACTTATGACTTTTAAAATGCTCGTTTTTCTTCTTGTCCCAAAATTCCCTCAGAACGAACGTAATAAACACTACCCCACGAGAAATATGAGGTATGCATTACAAGTTGGATAAATTAAGAAGCCCATATTTTCAATTTGTTTAGTGCCACTTGCAAGCCCATCAGCGTGTTGGTTTCCGTATTTGTATTTTCTTTTATTAGAATGATAAACTAATTTTTTTTCTTTTTTAGTTTTTGTATGAATATCATTAATCTTTCTTTTATGTTTAGAAGTATATTGACCACCAACACTGTAAGGGTATATATGTTATATGTGTACTATCTCATTATAAGATGAATATGGAATGTGTTTATATTGATCGTCTCATTTCTCGTTGTCTTGATCTCATTGTATTGTATGTTTTGACGGGTGATTTTTGTCATAGTGATAGTTTCGAGATAATCCTCCCGAGACAATCCTCATTTAACCTTGAATTTGTTTGGTTATGGGAGACCAAAAGCAAATACGATAAAAGGCAAAGAGAACACACAAAGTCGACAAAGAGAGTTTTAACGTGGTTCGGCGGAGCGAATCATGCCTACGTCCACGGGCACAAAGTGGGAGGGGGGTTGTTTTTGTTAGGAAAACTAACTCAGCCGACCTGTTTGAAGAGAGGTCTAAACGAAACCGAGTTGTTTGCCTTTCAAGTTTTTACAAGTGGTGCTCACCCTTTTCGTTACAAACTTCCCCTCTTTTTTCTATCCCCTACAAATGAATTCAACTTTTCTTTATATACTCAAGAGTCACAACACTGTTATCATGCCTCAATAACATCACCCACGTGATCTTCCGACTGATTGATGGGCTCTCTGCCCCAAGTCTGTCGTCGCCGAAAGCAAGTCTGTCGTTGTTGGGTTCTCTAAGAACTAGCCAAGGATCTAATAAGCATAAAATTGTGTGAATAAACTATGTAAGATTGCGGAAAAAATACTTACATAGATCGGCAAGGTAGGATGTGTAGAGTTCAAAACTTTTGCTCCTTTGAAGTTGCTCCAAGCTCCTCTTTGATTGTATGTTGAGCTTCAAGCTTTGGTGAATGAATTCCAAACTCATGGGAGTAGTTTCCCTATCACATTTGTATGATTCTTTGTGTGCTAGCACTTTAGATTTTTGAAACAAAAATCACTTAGCAAGAAGCCAAGCTTCACGCCAATGGAGAGAAAAATGGGTGTATATTTCGGCCAAGAAGAGAAGAAGATGAAGTGTGTGGTTTTTTTCAAAAAATTAAAAGTCGTATACCAAAATACAATAATTGGTAAATGTCTTTCAATCTTTCAAACTTGTGTAAGAAACAAGTTGACCAAAAATCCCACCAACTTCTATCAACCAAAAGTTGATAAAGTTGATTAGGTGATGTGAAAAGTGTGGGCCCCACTTTAACTCAAAATCTGAGTGGGCTCGCAAACACATTCTGGGCTCGAGTTTCTTTAATTCCGAATTAACGAATTTTCCGTTGCGACTTAATTAAATCAAAATTAATTAAATAATAATGCCTAGCAAAATTATTATTAAAGTCGCTCGTGAATTAATTCTAAATTAATTTGTTCGCCCGAATTAAAATCCAATTTTAATTTTGTTATGAAATCTAATTTCATTTAATATATCGAATATATATTTAATCGATTAATTCCAAATTAATTGTTCTCTCTCTACTATTTGAATTTTATCCCAGATAAATTTTCACCGTAATTAATCCCAGATTAATTTTCTCTATGTTACAATTAATCCCAGATTAATTATGTTCGAGTCATACATTATCGGTGAATCTTCGGGAAGCGACTCATGAGATCTCTGGATATGTTGGCAGTAAATCCGGTCGTCGGACTATCCGAACACGTGCGTACTCGGTAGGGGTGGGCGCGGTTCGGTTTGGTTCGGTTTTTGCTAAAAACCGAACCAAACCATATTTTACGGTTCGGATTTTTTATCTCTCAAACCAAACCATTAAATAACGGATTGGTTCGGATTGAAAATTTTTTAAACCAACGGTTTACGGATTGGTTCAGTTCGGTTTACGGATTATTATATTTAAAACAAATTTTCATCCACTTAAGTGAAGACAAAAAAAAAAAAAAAACTAGTATATCAAACAAATAATATGAAGTGCTAGGGTGTAAGCTGTGACTTCAGGGAACACATACACTCCATAAAAGATTGAAAAATGAGGCATAATTAATTATTGTATTTTTTAAAAATTACCTCGAATAATGATGTTACAATCATTCTAATTAAGAGACAAATCCAACATCTTACTTTCAAGAATAATGATGCTACCATAAAACAAAAAAAATTAAGAATAAAAGTATTAACAAATAAATTGAAGAATAAATATATTAACAAAAAAATTAAGAATAAAAGTATTAACATACTAATAAAAAGAAAACATATAATAAAATTAAAAGAAAAATACAATTTTTTTTATAAAAATATAATTTTTTTTTTAATTATAACGGTTCGGTTCGGTTTAACAGGTGCGGTTCGGATTAGCTCCTGAACCGAACCGTAAACCGTTTGGGGTGAGCCAATCCGAACCGTAAACCGAACCGTTAGAAAAAAAACCGTAAATTCGGTTCGGTTTGGTTCAGTTTGCGGTTTGGTTCGGTTCGGTCGGTTTTTTTACCCACCCCTAGTACTCGGTACCACGTTCTTACCGATTTATAAGACATGGTTGGCTTCTAGCAAAGCGCTGTGCCTACCCAATTCTCCAGAAATATTATTTAAGGAATATATAATCTATGTCAGGCGTAGTACACATAGTATTGCGTATTACGATCCAATATCGATATCACATGCTAGGCCTAAGGCTGGAATTGTGTCTGCCCCGTACGAAGCATATATCGGATCTCTGGTAACCAGTCTCTATAATCGGATAATCATGACCTTGTCATATTATCCCGATGACTGCAGTACTTAAGAGTACTAGTTCCGTATCCTGCGTAATCATCATCTCCATATGACTGGAGTGATACTTCCATCTTGACATCACACCCAATACACTACGATTCTCAGTATACCCAGAAGAGGCGTACACAGAACCTGTTAAAGTCCCGGATGACCAAAACCAAAGTATACTGATTGTCGCAAGTATTAGCGATGCAAGTCTCAGGTTAAGACCAAATACATCTACCCTGATTCAGATTCCCATAGACACATAGTCATACTACCAATGAGATTCTGAGGGGTCTATCCAGAGCAAAGTTGTTTCCGTACCATCGGTAAACAGAACCTCCTATTACACTTGCATGAGTATCCAATACCCAAATATATGAGAACTATGTTGTTACGCTTTCATAACACGCACAAGTGTAATACTAGCATATTCCGCATTATCGATGTTCAGTCTCGATAATACTACGACTAGAGATATTTAATTATTAAACCTTACGTGGATTAATACTGTCTCATATCTTATTAATCTGGTACTAATCATATGGACTTTTATCATTTATATATCCCGGTAATCCAATTACAAATGATAAAATAGCAATTTCCTTTGTCACATAATTTAGTTGTACAACAACACCATGTTCTGTACAAATAGTGATGTTATGGGTCATAATTGTCCAACAGTCGTCTGACGGCCTGTCATATCAACTTGTTTTCTCCGCTGCCACACACAATAATAATGATGCCAGCCTGTAAAGAACCTTTAAGGTGTGATACGTGTCGGAGGAAAAAGTCCAAACTACTCTGATCTCATGTCGGTCTTCAAGAGATCAGCCAATTGATCTGTCGAACTGCCCAAACTGCTCCCGTTCTGATCTGAAATATCCGAGCTTATCTGTTTGTTCCAGGAGGTAAGATAAGAACAAAAGGAGTCGCCGGCCTATTGTGGTCGGCCTCGGCTCTAACACTGTCGGTCTCTGAAATCTGTGTCATGTTATGTCCTCTGGTCGGGCGGTTTTGAGAAGGAATTGTTCTGGTTCTCTGACTGTCCTAGAACTGACTGATACATCTGATCCTCCAAAAATGAAAAATTCCTTTTCTGCCATTGCCGAACTGTTCAAATACCTTAGTCGCAGAAGTCCCCATCAACAGATTGTTTGCTCATTTTATTTTGTCATCTAATTGGAATGTTATGTGGATGTTTGATTATTCCTTAATCTTGAGTGTGTGCTTGCACCATAATCTTGAGTTTGTTGGCGAGCAAAATTAGTTTTTTTTTTTTAAGTATATAGGACACTTTTTTGAAATAATTTTTACCCATACTATGTGTTGTAATAGTTGTAGGACAAATATATTATAGGATATAATAAAAATTTAGAGATATAACATAACATTTATTGGATCTTTACTTGAGAACTCTTTTTGTGAAAAATATTATATATAATCAATCATTTTCGTGCTTTATTTATAGGCAATCAAAATTTATCTTCAAAAAATATACTTTTTAGTCATGTTTTTCTGAACCAGCATCTCATTGTCGCGTCAATTACAAGCCATTATCGCGAAAATATGCATGGGTTTCATATTGTTACGACAATAACTACTCATTGGCGCGACAATATAAGTATAAGAGCCCTTTTTGTATCAGCGTCTCATTATCGTGCCAATGAGTAATCATTGTCGGTACAATATAAGTCAGAATGTAACTTTATGTCTATGTCTCTCATTATCGCGACAATGCAAGGCATCATGTCTTTTTTGTTCCAGAACACACGAAATCTACTACCTAACCGACAGGTCGATCCCTGATATGTTAGCGTATGGTAATAACCGAACTAACATGCAGGGCTTGTCCTGAGTTTTTGGGTGCCCGATGCGAAAGCTCAAAATGTGTCATTTTTTATTACGAAAACATATGTTTTAAAAAAATAATATTTAACGATGGCTGGAACCCAGTCGAAACTGGGGGGCTAGACCTTCACGCCCAAATTATATTACTTGAGAAAATATACAAAGGGGGGACATAGTACCTAAACCCCGACAATAAAAAAATACAATCATATACAACAATTCCTACCAAAGCTCCTTGAAATTTCAACCTTTAAGAAATTATCTTCTAGCATTTTTTGAAGCAAAATCATCAATTATATCATAATAATCTAGAAATTGTCTTCAATCTCATCATTTTCAATGCATAAAATTGCTAATCCATTTAGCCTATCTTGAGTCATAGTGGTCCGCAGTAAGATTTTAATAATTTCAATTTTGAAAAACTTCTTTTAATTTTGGTGCCCCTTAATTTTTTGGGCCATTGACAGTAGTCATTATGGCACTGTGTTACCTTTGATTTGAGATAAAGCTAACAAAATCTCCCAATCTTACTGAAATTAGGGTTTGGAAATTCAATCATGCCCTTTATTACTCATTCAGCCTATTATTTATAGCTGAATCAACAACATTTCTGTTACAAGCTGGTAACGATTCTGTTACACTTTGTTAATCTCAGATTAACTGAAACTAACTGCTGAAACTAACTGCTAACAACTTTCTAACAAACTATTATACTCACTCTTCCTCACTCATCCCCTCTATACCTCAACGGTTTCACAATAACTCTTCTGGGTCTAGTACTCTGTTGCTGCTGAGAGTTAGGAGACTGCTGCTGCTGTTGTTGAGGTCCAGGAGAATGAAGTTGTTGTTGCTGAGGCGTAACATTTCCTGCCCCATTCAAACCGACCTTGTCCTCAAGGTCAAAGGTGGGAAAGGCCTGTTGAAATCCTGCTAAATCCTCCCATGTGCTATCTTCAACAGGGAAATTCTGCCATTGCACCAATACTTGGGGAACTTGGTGCTGACCCTGAAGTAACATACGATTGCTAATGATTGCCAAAGGTTTCAAGCAGTTGTCTTCTTGGGTGGCTGGAAGATGTGAAATTGTTTCTGGAGGCACAGGCAGAGGTGATTTGTAAGCCTTGAGCTGAGAAACATGGAAGACATTGTGGATCTTGGTAGTAGCCGGTAATTGTAAACGATAGGCCACCGAACCTATACGCTTGGTGATCAAGTATGGACCAAAATACCGCATGCTCAGTTTATGGGACAAACGTTTGGCCACAGATTGTTGTCGATAGGGTTGTAGCTTGAGCCAAACCCAATCCCCTTCCGTAAACTGCTTGTCACTGCGATGTGTATCAGTGATGGTCTTCATACGCTGTTGAGCCTTTTGTAACTGTAGCTTGAGTTGTTGTAAAACCTTATCCCTGTCAAGCAAATCTGATTCCACAGCCTCTAAACGGGAACTACCTCGAATATACATAGGAATTGTAGGGGGTGCTCGACCATAAACCACCTGAAAAGGAGTGAGACTCGTGCTGGTATGGTAAGAAGTGTTATAACACCATTCAGCCCAAGGTAAAAAAATAATCCATTTGGAAGGGCAGCTGGCAACAAAACACCGGAGATATTGTGCAACACACCTGTTGACCACTTCTGTTTGGCCATCAGACTGTGGGTGGTAAGCAATGCTGGTTGCCAATGTAGTGTCTGAGGACTGAAACAATGTCTGCCAGAATTTACTAAGAAAAATCGGATCCCTATCTGATACAATAGACTTAGGATATCCATGTAACTTGCAGACCATATCCACAAATAGTTGTGCCACCCGTGAGGCATTGAATTGAGCTGGTAAAGGGCCTAAATGAATATATTTACTCAATCTATCTACCACCACTAAGATAGCAGAATATCCTTTGGCAGGAGGTAACCCCACGATGAAGTCCATGGATATGTCTTCCCAAGGTTGTTCTGGAATGGGCAATGGTTGGAGCAGCCCTTGGAGACTTTTGGTCATGTACTTGGCTTGCTGACAGACCTGGCATTGCTCCACAAAAGTCTGAATATCTGTTTTCATTTGCTTCTAGTAAAAATTAGCTTGTGCCCTCTTTAGAGTCTTAAACACTCCACCATGTCCTCCACAAGCTGAAGCATGCATCTCAGTTAATAGCTGCATCTTAATTGGGGAATTTGGGTTCACCATAAGCCTTCCTTTATAGAGTAACAAACCATCTATGATTTTGTATTCCGGGTAAGCTTGTGGACTTTGCTGAACTTGAGATAACAGGTGGCTTAAAGTGGCAGATTGGTTGATGTCTCTCCGAAGCTGTGGAATGAAATTGAAAACAGGAGTGGATAAAGCATAAAGCTGAGCTTGTTTACCAGTCAACTGAGGGAGTTTGGATAATGCATCTGCCACTGTGTTTTCTGCCCCAGGCTTATAATGAATCTCATAATCAAATCCTAGTAGCTTTGGCATGTACTGTTGTTGTTCCGGTGTCTGGATAACTTGCTCCATTAAATTCTTCAAGCTTTTATGGTCAGTTCTGATTAAGAAGTGTCTCCCCAACAAGTATTGCCTCCATTTTTGTACAGCCTCCACCACAGCTACTAATTCTCTTACATATGCAGAGGCTTTTCTAAGTCGTCCAGGTAGTTTCTTACTAAAGAAGGCAATGAGGTGATTTCGTTGTAACAATATTGCTCATATCCCTTCATCATTAGCATCAGCTTCTACTACAAACTGCTCAGAGAAATTGGGCAAAGCTAATACGGGAGTGGTAACCATAGCTTGCTTTAAGTTGGTAAAAGCAGAATTTGCTTGAGGATTCCAATGGAAAGCATTGAGCTTCAATAAATCAGTGAGTGGGGCTGCTATGGTGGCATAATGTCTGACAAACCGTCTGTAATAACCGGTGAGTCCCAGAAAAGCCCTTAGCTATTTGACATTGACAGGAGTAGGCCATTGCTGCATGACCTGAATTTTGGAATTGTCTGGATGAACTCCTTGAGAAGATACCCAATGCCCCAGATACTCCACTGTATCCTGCCCAAACACACATTTTGACAACTTGGCAAATAATTGATTATCAACCAGACATTGTAACATTAGTCGAAGATGGTGCAAATGGTCACCCAAGGAAGTGCTGTAAATCAAAATGTCATCAAAAAATACAATGATAAACTTTCTCAGGTATGGTTTGAAAACTTGATTCATGGTAGCTTGAAAAGTGGAAGGGGCATTATTCAAACCAAATGGCATAACTAGAAACTCGCAATGCCCCTCATGTGTTCTAAATGTTGTCTTGTGTATGTCTTCAGAGGACATCCTAATTTGATGGTACCCTGCCCTCAAATCAAGTTTAGAGAAAATACAAGCTCCATGTAGTTCGTCTAGTAACTCATCAACAGTGGGAATTGGGAACTTATCTTTGATAGTTGCAGTGTTAAGGGCTCTGTAATCCACACAAAACCTCCAAGTTCCATCTTTTTTCTTAACGAGCAAGACTGGTGAAGAGAATGGACTGGTACTGTGTTGTATGATTCCACTATCCAACATTTCTTGGACTAACTTTTCTATTTCTTCCTTCTGAAAGTGGGGATATATGTAGGGTCTGACTTGTATTGGCTTTGAGTTTGGTAGCAAATGGATGTGGTGATCATATTCCCTTTTTGGTGGTAGGCCTTCTGGTTGAGAAAAGACTCCTGGAAATTGATTGAGCAATAGCTGAATTTTGGGATGGCAAACAGGTGACTGTTGAGATGGTTTTACTACTTGAAGCTAGAAAAAGGAAGCTATAGCATCAGTTGCTGTCATCCTTCTGAATTGGGGCAAAGTCATAGTGCTCATGAAAGGTCCAGTAGCCCCAGTCAACGTGATGGTTCTGCCATGCCAGTGAAACTCCATTATTAGCTTCTTATAATCTATAAGAACTGGCCCCAAAGTTTCCAACCATTGCACACCAAGCACCAAGTTTGTTCCCTGGATAGGCAATATAAAGAAATCCACAAGGAATCTTTGTTTCTGTATTACAAGGGGTACACCAGGGGAAATACTACTACATTTAAGGCCCTCTCCATTACCAATCATTACCTCAAAAGGCTCATAAGCTACAGCTGGTAGTCCCAAGTAAGCTAAAATCCTCTGCTGGATAAAGTTATGGGTGCTGCCACTATCTATTAGTACCCTCACTGTTTTTCCATTAATGGTTCCTTCCAACTTCAACGTTTTGGGATATGGATGGCCTGATAAGGCATGGTAGCTAATCTCTGGTCTTTTGCCAAAATCAGTAAGCTCTTCTTCATCTTTAATTTCCATTGGATACTCCCCAGACTCATCCAGGTCATTCTCTTATGGTACCATCATCAATAACATCTTAGCTTTGCATTTGTGTCCAGGGTGAAATTTTTCTTCACAATTGTAACATAATCCATTCTCCCTTCTTTTCTGCATCTCAGCAGGAGATAACTTCTTTATAGTCCACCCACTGGCAGGAACAAAATCATTATTTTTATTAATCCCAGTATTAGTGTCAACATCTTTAATCACTGCAGGTGAAATCCATTTATTGTTCCTGTAAGAAAGCCTCATTTCCCTCAATTTTTCCTCTTGTAACTGTGCCAAATCTACAGCTTCAATAAAACTCAAAGGTCTCAACGCCATGACCTCTCTCCTAATATCTGAATTCAGCCCATACACAAAGCAATTTAACAATGAAGTCTCGGTTAGACCCATTACCTTATTGGAAAGCACTTCAAACTCCTTGATGTAAGCTCTCACAGTAGTTGTTTGAGTCAACTTAAAGAGAGCTCCTTCATGGTTCTCGAACACGGAATCTCAGAATCTTGTTGATACTGCTGCAAGAAAAGACTCCCAAGACCTTAGCTGCCCATTTTTCTTCATCCAAGTAAACCAAGATAGAGCTTCCCCTTCCCAATGGTAGGCTGCAATAGAGATTCTTTGTTCATTCGGAGTTGGATAAGTGTCAAAAAAATGTTCTATCTTCATTTTCCACCCAGCCACATCTTGGCCATCGAATCTGGGTACTTCAAGCCTGTAATTCTTATACTGACTTGCTCCCACAGACTGTTCCTGAGCCAAATTACTCGGTACAAAAACTCTACTACCAGATACACCTTCGTTACTCCTATTTACTGTGAGATTTCGAAGGAGATCTTGTATTTTTTGAATAGCTTCTTCTGTTTTTGCAGACCTCTGAGCCTGTTCTTCCATCTGTTGCTGCTGTGCCATGGCTTGTTCATCCAACTGTTGTTGTATGGCCGCCAGTTGAGAATTCATATCGCCATTGGCCTTGCCCATGCTTGTCGACTCTCAATGAAAGCACCAAATGTTAGCTTTGATTTGAGATAAAGCTAACAAAATCTCCCAATCTTACTGAAATTAGGGTTTGGAAATTCAATCATGCCCTTTATTACTCATTCAGCCTATTATTTATAGCTGAATCAACAACATTTCTGTTACAAGCTGGTAACGATTCTGTTACACTTTGTTAATCTCAGATTAACTGAAACTAACTGCTGAAACTAACTGCTAACAACTTTCTAACAAACTATTATACTCACTCTTCCTCACTCAACCCCTCTATACCTCAACGGTTTCACAATAACTCTTCTAGGTCTAGTACTCTGTTGCTGCTGAGAGTTAGGAGACTGCTGCTGCTGTTGTTGAGGTCCAGGAGAATGAAGTTGTTGTTGCTGAGGCGTAACACATTGTGCCAGGCCGGCCCTGCCAACATGTCATATCATATAACATCTCACAGTGATAGATTAATCATCTCTTGTTGGATCTATATATATATATATATATATATATATATACATATATGGCTAGTAGATATTGGGTCGCGATAAATGCTTCTTCATTAATAATCTTTATCCTATTTCTTTAGTCATTCCAGTAAAAGAAAGAAACTCCTATGTAAAAAAACTAAACTAACAATCAATGTATTGGTTTTCGCAGTCACCTTCACCGAGTCATTTTCCTTTTCCAATTGAGCAACGTACCGACAGATTGAAATTCGATTTATGGGAAATATTTATCATTGCGTCTTGATTATAACCTCAACGTGAATGATGATGGCCACGTGTTTATTTACGTACGTTAATGCATGCAACTATATCAGAGAAACTTCCACTTGATTTAATAACCAAAAATGAAAAATAATAAATTTAGTACAAGCTTTCAACATGTAGCGTGGGAGAAAGAGCAACAAATAATAATTATTCGTGTTGCTTGATAAACTACTTGTGAAAGTGTACTTCAAAAGCATTATCTCAAGGCATTACACGTACATAAAACGCACCGTGTGAGCGATGGCTACCGTGTTACAAAAGTCGTTAACAAATTTGAGGCTGTGCTAACTGCCAACTCTTTTTCTTCTCCTTTTACTCTTAATTATTTCTTCAAGCAAGTAGCCTCTATATATATATATAAAGAATCTCATTTGACTTGTCCATTTCAAGAATTGATAAGCAAATGAGAAAATCTATGTGGGACAAGTTGAAATCACCCTTTACTAGGGCATTCAGTTTGGTTTCTAGTTTTTGTAAAAGATTAAATAATATTGATGAATCAGAGAAGGAACGGCGCGATAGCTTGAGCAGCAAGTTAAACGTCAATGAAGAATACACAGAAGCTTTCAGAACCAAATCCTATGTTGAAATGTGGAGTAAAGCTCAGGGGCAGATGGGAATTTCTTTCTATGTACATCTCTCGGACTATCTTTTGGAACCGCAGCAAGAAACCCTAATGAAAATGATAGAGAGCTTCCATTTCCATCACCTACTAGTCGATTACTTCGAAACCAGCGTAGAGAGTTACAATATCTGTGAATTACTTCTCAGAAGTGTCCATCAAACTCGTGCTAGTTACCGAAGAATCCAAAGGGTGATCAAGCTAAGCGAAAACGTGCAAGATTTCCGCGCTATATTCAAACATCTAGCTGCATTTGCGTCATTACAGAACCCGTTATCAATCATTAGCACGGTGCAATTCCGCGAATATCATCATACAAACATGTTGTTATTCAGTAGTTTGACATTGAAAGGCAAGAAGATTAGAAGGCAAGCAAAGTTTAAAAAACTTTCAAAGAAGCTGGGGGCATATAGTCTTGTAATTTCTCAAACTGCATTGTTGATAGCATTGTTGGTCTTTGTACTCCATAGCATGGTTGGTAGTGTGGCAGCACCAGCGCTAATGGCTCCCTGTTTAGTCTTATTCAAGAGAAAATTGAACCTGGTTATTAATCGTGTTTCCAGGACAAGCCTGCTTGAAAAATTCGCTGCACAGCTTGATGTTGCGGCGAGAGGGGCTTACATATTGATCAATGATTTCGACATGATTAGTAGGATGGTGACGAGATTACATGACGAAGTAGAACATCGAATAGATGTTGCTAAGATGTGTGTAAGGAGTGGGAAATCTGAAGTATTGAAGGAGGTTCTGAAGGAATTTCATATGCATGATTCTAGCTTTCTGGAGCAGTTGAAGGAGCTTGAAGATCATATTTACTTGTGTTTCCTTACTATCAACAGATCTAGAAGACTTGTTCTACAAGAGATAATGGTGCCTAAAGATAAGAAATCATGATTACTGAAACATGGCTTATACCGTTGGTATATCTATTTTATGATTATGTAAGAATCGAGTACTATTGATTTGCATGCAGGATATGTGATTAAAGAAACTTGAGTCATATTTGACCATATTATTCCAATCATGGCAGGAAAAATTGACATGACAATTTAGTAGCATACAGATGAAATGTTACAATTCATCCTCCCCCATATATAAATATCATCAGGCATTTCAAAAATTGATAGGTCAAGTTGGCAAAGTATATCGAAGAATTACCGCGAAAAGTACTGTAATAACACCCTTGGATGATTTTGATATTGTGATAACTGATGTTGGGGGGAGTCTAATGCACAGTGTTTTGAGGCAGAAGCTTCAAATAATTTAGCATTCTTCTCTCATTCTCTTGTATTCTTCAAGGCCAAATAATGAATTCTTGATCTTGAGCCAATCTGCCGGTTTTGGCATGATGATCGCAATGTATCCTTCTCTATCTGCCTGCAATTTAGTCAAGATACTCACAAGTGAATAGGAATTGCTGACAGCTTGTCCATGCTGCAATAAAGCAGCAATACAAACTTATCTATTTAAGGCAATCAAAAACTAAATAAATACATGTTAAAGTACTGAAGGTGTGATCATTTAAGAGGAATTTTAGGTGTTTAAAGAACTCATCTATAGAGTTAATCAGTTCCAACCCCAAAGTTCAGCAGGGAGTTGACGCTATCAAGTAACTGACAACAAAAAAATAACAAAAGTCAATGATGGCATTTCTAGCTGACAACATACACATCAATTAAATGCTTGTGCCAACTCTCGTCCAATGATGGCAGAAGGATTTGTGTCGTCAGAATATAGAAAAACTTGGCTCTTCTGAACTCCACAATTTTCAATCAACGCTCATTTGACCTCAATAACAGAACCAGTCAAGTGGCCAAACATAAGATTGTTTTCTTCACCTCATGAAGTTCACATGCTCATTCTGTTATGCTTGACGGCATCGTATACCAGCTTGTGAAAAGGAAAAGATAGCGGAAAAGGTCAACTGCCCACCCAACATTTTAATGAATGGCTTATGAACTAACACCTAATAACATGTCAAGTAATAATTACTTTTGGATTCTTCTATGCTGGTGGCTGCTCAGTTTGGCAATTTTGTCCACATTGTACAAAAAAGAGAAGAAAATAAAAGGATGGCTTATGAACTAACAAAGTAACAAGTAATAAAAAGATAATGACGAATATGAAGATAAAAAAGAAAGAGGTTGCGACGTCAAAAACATGATAATATTGCATACAATAATTAACACATTTACCATGTACGCAATTTTTACATAGTCTAATCTAACAATTAGCATTCACATCATTAACTACTCAGTTATTCTCACCGATGAATTAAGCAATCCTGGCTGTTTGATCAATCTATCATTCACTTCCAACAGAGAGCCTTTAACGCAGCACCTGAGAAAAGTCATTTATTTTCAAAACTAAAACAACAGAAGTAAAAACATTCAAGTAGCTCAAAAATCAGAAGAAAGCAACACAAGTAATTTTACCTCACAATATAAGATTCCTTATTGGTGCATACTTTACATAAAGCCGTGTTTGACTCAAAGTGTTGTGCATTCTGCATAGAAAAATAGTAAAACACATTGAACTAACCCTTTAACCCCCCTGGTTTACAAATTAAAATGCAAATCTACAGAATGAAAAATTCTAAAAATACCTTCTTTCGCTTTCCAGTAACCTTAAAGCCACTTCGATCAGACTTTCCAACATTGAAATCAACGGCCATGATTCCACCTTCATCCTTAAAAGCCACGTGTGTAGGAGCCAATCCAATAACACACAAACTTCATAATACCAACGAATAACCAGAAATTAGACAATAAAAAAAAAAAATCAAAATTTTCACAATTCAGCATTTAATTAAGACGAAAAATCTCACCCATTTGCATGGCGGTAAACGTATTGATCATGTCCCGGTTTCATAAAATCTATCAAAAAAAAAAATTAAAAAAAAAAATTAATTGTTCAGTTAATTAGGGTTTTAGATATTATTGGGGTGTATAAAGTAATTGACGCTGGCAAATAAAGTAAGGAACCTGGAGCGAAGTAGGCGACGAAATTGGAATCAACGGCGGAGGGAGGAGATAGTGGAAGATCGTGTACATTAGGGAGCAGGAGTTTAAGCAAGTCCTCTTCTTCTTCATCATCTTGGGTTTCTTTTTCTCGCACTTGATTTTGTGTTTCTTCAGTTTCTGAATTGTTTGTTTCATTCACGCCGTGATCGGTCATTGAAACCTAACGGGAGATATATAATCACTCTCTATCAAAGTTGCCAGTCCGTACAAAAATTTCAACAAGGCGGCTTTCTATTCTCAGTCGTTCTTCAGTGCAAATAGAAATAGGGGGGTCAAGGGTAGTTTTTTAAATTTTGCTAAATTCGATCGGATTGGGTTATGTGGGTCAATAAATCCGAATTTGAAATTTGAGAATGTAAACTTTTTGGGTTGGGTTGTCAAAAAAAAAAAAAGAATTTTTTTATATATTAATCATTTTGAGACATAAATATTAATTATTTTATGTTCTGAGACTTGTAATATATATAAAATTTCAAGATAATAAAAATAATAAACAAGTAAATTTTTTAAAATATAATAAAAATTTTAGAAAAATAATAAAAATCTATTGTTTGAGGGTTGGATTTGATTGCCAAATTCGTGACCCGACCCGTAAAATCGGGTCGAGTTAATCCAAAAATATATTTTTTTAAACTCTAACAGATCAGGTCGGGTCACAAGTTGATACGGAAAACTAAACACCCCTAAGTGCAAATGACGGAAACGATGTCAGATCATAGATCACAAGCCTAGTAAGCTATTAGTCTTTGATTTTTATTTTTTTTGGAAATATTGAAAGACAATCAAATCCTAAATTTTTGTTATAAAATCACACCCTTTTGTGGCAGTTTTTTTTCTTTTTTTTGTTATTTATCATTACATTAATTAGATTGTTCCCTTTTTCTTACCCCTTTAAATCCATTTTTTGAAATGTTTGATGAGTTTAATTTGACTTTAAGTCTTCAAGAGAAGATAAGAGAGAATAAGGTAATTTTTTAACAAAACAAAAGGGAAAAATAAATTATTTCTCGGTGTATTGATTCTTGGGCAACCTTGAATAAATAATTATTCTAAAAAGCCCTCACCATTCACTTGAATGGAAATGGTAATGGTAATGGACCACTGTAATGCTACTCAGCTTGATCATGGACTTCACAAAGGTCTTTTGATCAAAAGCTTCATTGGAGCTAGCAAATTTGGAAACAACTGCTTTAGTTTTAGAAGAAGTAACCAGAGCTTGATCTGAAGAGAAAATGTTCTTCCCCAGAAGCAGCAGCTTGTAATATGCATTATCAAACTCTATTGTTGATGAATCTATTGTGGCACCAGCCCTGCAAATGATGGGTCAATGTCAATAGATGCACTAAAATCGTGGATTCTGTTGGGATGATTTGGCGGCAGGATTTATGAGAATTCAAAAATATGGTCTTATACATCAAATCAGGAGTCAAATATTTATAAATACAACAATGATAAGCGTATATCCAAATAAGAATTGTAAACGTAACGTTTTTACCTGAGAGCGCTACAAGACCAGCCATGGAGAGTCCTCTTTGGGAGAAGCTTTGTTGATGCTGAGAGATGTTAAAGATGGGAGCTGGCATTTGAAAATTCTGCCATCTTTATACTTATGGTTAGTATAAAGGGCAGATTAAATTTAAGTGATTTGTGATTAATAAAAAATAATCGTAGATTAATTGAAAATTAACCGGGAAAGATAATATTGATATTTCACATGGTTAGAAAATAAAAAATTTCAAAATAAGATTCTCTAAAAATTATTCATTTATAATAAAAAAATGTTAAACAATCTAAGAGATTTTACTCAAGTCAATATGAATAGAAAATATTATTCTTATTTAGAAAATATAATAAACTGAGTAGAGCAGCTGGAACTGTTTTGTCGTTCTTCATTGCTTTCTTTACAGCAATGGTGACTGCGGTCTCAAGTTTTCGTTAAGTGCGCTTATTGGAGAAGAAATTCGAAGCATTAAAAGGGCAAATAACAGAGCTATAATGGCTGCCATAGTTGAAGCTAGCTTTTGAAACTTGCTTGATGAGTTTTTGTTTCTTAATTATCTGTGAAAACACACGAGTTATGGAAATTTATTTATAGGAAAAAGCAATTGACAGGGAACTTGGAGTTGTTATTGAGGATAATCGTTGTTAGCAAATTTGATGATAAATAAATATTTGCTCACGGAGATGGTTCTAGAGAGAGCCGATATAAACTGTTGATTGAGGTCCTAAAATTTTATGTAAAATTAGAGTTTCAAATCTAACAAAATTTTAATTTTTAAGAATATAATATGATTTTTATAATTTTTATTATTTATCAGTAAAAATCCATTTTAAAAACTTGCTTAAGACCCTTCAAAATTTAAGATAACTCAAAGCCGCTTCCGCCTGCTTATAAGAATAAAACTCATGTGTCACAGTTAATTTTTTATTCTTCTTTCTTGAAGTGATGCTAACACAAAATAATTTACACCTTTTAGACTTTCGAAGAAAAAGCCTTTAATGATCTTTTTAATTGAACCCTAATTTCTTTTATGAAAGTCTGATTACAGATTAAGCAAAGTGTTTCTTTACAGTATAAGCTTGACCCTACTACAGCTCTTGAAAGAATTTATTGGGTGGATGGTGTTGAACAAATAAAGGCACGATTGCGTAATCAAATCTTTGATTAAAAAATATGGTTAGTTAATTAACAAACCAATGAACAGAGGTGGTAGTCTTGGAATAGTCGATACAGATGGTTTGATCTCAAAAATTAGCTCAAAATTAGACTCAAAATCTAAAGAAAATTCAATTTTTAAATGTATAAGGTGACTTATATGTTTTTTAATCTTTTATCAATATAAACCTTATTTTAAAATTTCACTTAAAACCCTTAAAATTTAAGATATCTCAATTCGTCCCTTATCAAAATAAATTTGCTCCTCTAGTCCTATTTTCAAATGGCTTCTATTGATGGTGGTTTTCAGCCCCATGGAACTTCGAAGTCTGAATAGGGGGAAAGTGAGTTTTACACTTAAAAGATAAAAGCCTAAGGTCATTGTGAAGATAAGAGGTCAGACAGAGGGGTCCAGGCCCAAGGGGCATAGGCATCCGGCCCGACGAGAAGATCGAAATTAGTTTGCACTTGATACCCGACCTGAGGTGGAAATATGTTCAAGGAAGGTGAAGGGAGTGAAAGTCTCAACACCGACTCGGTCTGGTGGGACTGGTCGATCATTTCAATTTGCAGTCAATCATCTCAATTTCCCGACCCGGGGATGCGAGTCGGGTTGTAACATTGTGTTCTTAGATGGACAACGTAAGCCCCAAACGGAAGTTTGAGTTTACCAAAGATTGATGTGATAGAAGTAGGCCAGCGGCTAGAGGTGCCAATTTGGGTTAAGATTTGTTTATTAGTTCGATTCAATTCGCTTTAAAGCGAATACAGGTTTGAAAAAATAGATTCGTTTAATAAATGGGTCAATTCGATTCGTTTATTAAACGAATCGAATTCGAAATTAAGTTCATTAATTTTTTTAGAATTCATTTTGTTATTTTCTTTTACTAGTTATTGTTATTTTTCAATTAAGATTCGAAAAATTATGACTAATTACCATAGAAAAAATAATATTGTCGATATTTGATGAGTTATTTTTAGTAAATATATTAATTACATATTTCATATGTATATATTTATGAAAAATTAATGTAAATAATTATGGTAAATTTTGTTATTGAATAATATCATGACCAAACGAATATTTGTATTTAATTCGTTTAATAAACTAATCGAATACAAATCCTGATATTAGGATTCGTTTAATAAACAAATCGAATACGAATCCATCAAATTTTGATTCGATTCGTTTAAGATTCCATACAAATTCGATTCGTTGATTCGTTTTGCCACCCCTACCACTGGCTGATGGGACGGAACAGAGTTGCTGGCTTATTGACTGACACACACAATCACGTGGGAGCCGTTAGAGTACAGGCTGGAACTGCGGCATGACGTGTAGCAGTTACCAAAAGTGGGCATGGTTTAATGAGGTGTCAGATGACAGAGTTACTTCTTGCAAAGTGGTTGCGGAAGAGAGCCTGCGCAGAGATGGCAGGTCTGCGTGGCTGACGTCACGAGTTAGTGTAACAGTGGAAATGAACCTAGTATATAAAGGGGTTGAAGGTTCATTGTAAAAGGTTGGTTGGTCAATTATTTTCTAGTAAGAGATAGTTGTTTCTTCACTCGTAAAAGAGATAAAAGAGTTATGAGTTAGAGAGAGAAAAAGAGGTCGGTCGGACCTGAGATGGTAATAAAGATTTCATTTTTCTTGTGCCCGTGGACATAAGTTGGATCCATTCTACTGAACCACGTTAAGTCATTTGTTTTGTCTGCGTGATTTCCTATTTGTCTGTTAAGTTTGCCTTTTGTTTCCACTAAACTAAACAAACTCACAGTTGAGAGAGATTTGTTCGAATAGTGATTTTCTCAAATTACCTCTAAAACGAAAAACAACCATCAACAGCTTGCAAGTAGAGATAACATAACTTGAAATTCTGTTAGATTTAGATATGATCTAGTAGTAATTGTTCATGCATATGCAAATTTTAGCCACTATGATATATATATTATATCAATATTATCTTTGATACTAGGGTGATTAAGACAAGCAAAGTTGTAGGGGTTATGTTGAGATTTAGATATCACTCAAAGGCTGGCCAACTACAATATTTTGACTCATTAATTGAGTGTTTAGCGTTTTCATATTAATAAGAGTTTGAAGAATCTCATTTAAAGAGAGATAACTTGTTCTTTAATATTGAAAAGTAATAATAAAAATTCAATTTAAAGAATGTCATAAATTTTGACGATGTGACTCATCATTTAAACAATAAAATAATATTTTGAAGAATTTTTTAGAATTACTCTGAAGTATAATACTTTCTTTTATGGTTGACTTCTAAAAAGATGATAGACATAGAGTAGCTAAAGGTTTGTCAGACCCAAAGCTTTTAAAGTATATTAATTTAATCTAAACTATTAATTATATATTAATTTTCACTTGAAACTATTAGTTGTGTATTAATTTTCATTCGATATATATCAATTTCCACCGCCATTTTAATGAAATTATCATTTTTCTATCATTAATTAATATACTGTAAATTTTGGATAGAAATTGATATATTTTAAAAGTCTTTGGTTTTTTTTTTTTTTTTCGCGCCAAATTTCGGGTAAAATGATATAAATAATTTCAGCATCCACAAATCATATCGCATTCCAATTTCTATCACCTGAAATTTGACATTTACCGTTCTGGTCATCAGAAAAATCATTAAAATCTGGCGGGCTGCTTCAGTGAAGTAACAAGCAAACGTCTCAGCCAATTGAAACCACGAACCCTGAAGCCTCTTTTAACCCAACTAGAATTGGATTCTGCTTGCGAATGATTGGCCAAAAATGCCAATTTGGTGGCACAAAGTTTGGAAAAAAAATCTTTTCTCACCATCAGTAACAGTCCACTTTGAATGATAGTGATTGGCCATTAATGAGATAAGCATTTGATTGTCAATTATCTCTCCCAATTTCTAGACATTGCCAACCAATTTGTTCTTGTATGCAGATTTTATTGATCCGGCTCCAGCCACATTTGAAATAAACACAAGCTCAAAATAATATTTTTCCCATTAACTGTGAATCTAACTCCAACCAGCCTTCTTGCATGGCATCCTGCTCCATAAAAACACCAAAACATCGTAGACAAAATAGTATCGGGTATTAGTTAGTTCAACTGGTAAAATCTCTCGCGATATTACATTTGGTACAAAACGCAACGGGCACGATCCTGCATCTGTAAATGCCAATATTTTGCCGAGTGGGATAAGCCATGTCAAAGTGCTTGCGAGGAGGATTGCACCAGCCACCATTGTTGCTTGGAAGTAGACCCGGCCGGCGGTTCGATTCCGGTTCCACACTAAAGTGGAACCGGAATCGGATTTGGAACTGATACATTATTGTATCGGATTTGTCCAATACAATAATGTCACGTGTTATAAATTAGTTTTTTTTTTTAATAATTAATCTATTTAAAAGAGAATGCATTTTCGGATGCCGTGATACGTCCATTCACGAGTGTCATTGCTATACCACTTATATAGCAATGACACTTGTATTTTTTTTTCATACGTTTTTTAACAATTCAATTGTTTTCAATATCATGTTGTGATTCTTGTGAATCCTAACCAAAATCTGTGGCAAGGCAAGTGACCAGCACTCTAAAATGGAAGTAAAAACTGACGTCAAAAATCAAAGAATGCACCGACTCAATCAAAGACAAAAAAAAGTTAGAAACTGTACAAAGTACAAACATATCAAGTCTCAAACCTAAATCTACAAATTAATACCCTGAAGTTAAAACACAGATATTTGGGGACCTATAAATATTAAAAGAAGAAATTGGGAAAAGAAATTTAGACATAACATAGATAAGGCAACAATACACTCGCATCACATCGCATTCAAAGAAGATCCACCCAGTCTCATGCAGCTGCCTGGATCGGCCCATATGTTCTATTGCCACGACCCCTTCCACGGTTTCCCCTTCCACGGCCACCACGACCTACAAGAGTAGCAATATTTCAGCAGATGTATGAGTAGCTCATGATTCCTCCTCAACCAATCAGCCAAAGAGGAAATAAGATGGCAAAGAAAGTAAAAACCAGGACAGTTTGGTCACATAAAGTGGAACCAACTTTAGTCCCTCTAGTTTTTCTGAGCCTCCGGTTTCTTTACTAATTTTGTGTCACTATGACACTAGTAAGCATAAATGTTCCAAGCGGTGCATTGAGCTCCTAAACAAACTCACTTCCATGTTGAGAAATAACGACGACTAGAATACAATTTGAACCTGCAAGTTCATGGAACTTGAATTTCAAAAGAATGATATATGCATCAAGGGAGGAAATGCCCTACCACTGCCCCGAGGAGGTGCCTCATAATAGTAGTCTCCATCCTGCTTTGCATCATAATGAGGTCCATTATATCCTCCTCTCCCACGGCCGCGGAAACTACGTCCTCTCCCTCGACCCTGACCTCTAGGATAGCCCCGATTATTGCGGTCCAAACCTCCATCCTCGTAATCAGCAGACACAAAACCGTTACCTGCAAATCAATGCAGCCGTCATCAGTGGTAGACATAGAAACTCAAATATGGGGCCAAAGTTTGAAGATAAAATAATTGGAAAACTATAATCTCAGCAAAAATAGAAACTAGTCTTTTTTAAAGAAATGACATTTGGGCCAGGCAGAATAATATATACAGCAAGGGGAAATGCCCTACCACTGCCCTGAGGAGGTGCTTCATAATTGTAGCCTCCATCCTGCTTTGCATCAAAATGAGGTCCATTATATCCTCCTCTCCCACGGCCACGGAAACTACGTCCTCTCCCACGGCCCTGACCTCTAGGATAGCCCCGATTATTGCGGGCCCAACCTCCATCCTCGTAATCAGCAGACACAAAACCATTACCTGCAAATCAATGCAACCGTCATCAGTGGTAGAAATGGCAACTCAGAAATGACATTTGGGCAAGGGCGGGCCAATGTGGGCAATTAATTGCCACACCTCAATCCTGATTTAATATCTGAAGCAATGGCCAACTTGCTCACTAACAAAACACAAAGTTTCCCTCAGAAATCATCACAGTATTACAAATCATTTGTACAGTAGCAATGTAACAAGGTTCAACAACTGATGATATTATTCCTTCAAATATAATACAAGCCATTTTAAGTAAAGAATGCAAGAGAGAACATCAAAGACGAATGAGCCCTATTAAATGCACTAGGAATAAATGCTTCTGTAAAATGTCTCCAGCTGTGCTAGTGAATACGCATGCCATAGAAATTCAGAAGTAACACTGAATCAAATTCCAAAGAAAACATACCTCTTCCTCTTGACCTTCCTCTACCACCCCGACCCCTACGCGGTCCATTAGGCGAGCCCTCTATGACACAAAGAAGAACTTAACAAATGCAAATATAGATACTTGAGAGCAGTAGTTAGTCAATCAATCACTGGACATGGGAATACCTCCATCATAATCAAACTCGACAGATGGCTTAACTTGTTCAGCAGGCAGTGGAGGCTGATACCTGAAAGTAGGAGTTATTCATGAGTGATAAAAACCCTCCATGAGTGAAATTAAATAGCAGTGCCTCACTGGGGGTTCATACAGAGTCAGGAACATGACTAAAACAATTACCATCAATTTCAGAGGCTTCAAAACAATTGTCCCTAATCTATAATTTGATCAAGATCCAGTCTCAAAAAGTATAATTTAAACATGTTGAAATTCTCAAGGTTCCAATGGAAGTGATTGATATGACTAAAATCTATGAATATCTAATTAGATATCAGGTTCAGTAAAGTAATTTTGCTATAACGAACAAAATAGTCACTCAAAACTATAGCATGGATTCAAAAGCAACGATTGAACCACGATGCCCAGCTTAAAAATTTTGACAGACAGGAGACCTCACTGAACTATGAGCTATACTCGTAACATAGGACAGATTAAGAAAACTTGTCAGATAGTTGATGTAGTTTGATACAGTTTCAAGCTTGAGAAGCACTCAAATGCAAAGCAGTCAAAACCCAAAGAGCTCAACAGAAATAAAGCATCTGGTGCATGTAATAAGATCCCAAGAGAATAGCAGTTCAGAAACTACAGAAACAAAAGCAACCAATGCAAACTTACCCAACAGAAGACGTATTCAGTTCCTTCTTTGAAAGTGTTATTGTAATCATTGATACATGCCTTGTGGTTTCCAAACTGCAAATAACAAAAGGAAAAGAATATACATATAAAACCAAATACACAGCAGAAATAAAGTCAAACCGGTGTTGTAATAAAGTTAAAATGCTCTTACGGAACAAGTCCTTCTTCCAAAGGCTCCCACATATCAGTTATGTCCGTGGATCCAATAACTGTATTCTGATGAAGACCAACAATTCTTCTCTGCAATAGAGTACAAGGTTTAAATTTTCAGCTCTACATAATCACTGACAAACCCTCCTAAACAGCAAGGCCAACAACTGATGGGCAAATAAGTAAAGGATAAAAGGGTTACTTTAATTAGCTCCACCATGGTTACAGTCTTGTTAATTGCCCTTCCCATTGCCTTGAATACAATCTCATTTGAACCTTTTTCCTGCAAATAAATACGTATGAAAAAGAGAATTAAAGTATAAAGATCCCATGCACAAATGACACAGTTACTTCCTTCAGTAAAAGAATATCACCAAAAATTATACCAATGAGAAGCTAAAAAAGAATAAAATATAGAGACAACTAAAGAGAGAAGGGCACGATGAATAAAACTGAATCACCATTTTATTTTTCATGGCTGTTCTCAATGTAACCCACAAAATTAATCACTTCTAAGGTTTCTATAGTCATGTGCTCCACAAGCACTAATTCCCAAAAATTCAAAAACGGAAATTTTTTTTTTTTATTTTTTTTTTAGAAAAAAAAAAAACCTGAAGCAGAGTCATAGCATAAGTGATATAGCTGCGCATCCTCCCTTGACTCGTAATCCGAATTTCATTCTCATCAATTGGTATCTCTGCTTTTGGCTTCTCCACTCTCTGGTACCGATCCATCTTTCTTCACTGAACACAATTTCCAAATTATTAATACAAAAGTAAGCATAAATAATTCAAATTTAAGACAAAACTACATATATAATCGAGTAAGAAATGAATTTGGATCAAGCTTAGCTGCTATGTCAAGCTTTTTAATAAGTACTTTTTACAGTAAAGCATGTTTAAGATTAAGTTGCAATAACTATCGCTCATAATTAATTTTTTATTTTTTTAAAATCGTTACAAAGCTCAGTTAAATACCGAATCTAGATCCGTAAGAAATACGAAATGAAGGGAAAACAAATCGAGCTAAGTATTAAAGCAAAATTGAAAAGTAGAAGACGGTAAATAATCGAAAGGCTACATAGAAACTAGGGTTAGGGTTTTGGTTAGATCTGTGATTTACCTGTCTTGGAGATTAACGTGCCCTCTTCTACGGCTATGTTTCTTCTTTTATGCCCCAAGCCGGTTACTGAGATTGCTTCTGCTTTATATATCAATGTAATGTTCCTAAAAAACTACCCTAACAGATTACATTTTCCGGTCCAATCGGTTTTTGACAAAACCCTACCGGTCGAGCGATTTTATTTTATTTATTTTTGTTCTTTACGGAAGTCCTTTTTTTTTTTTTTCAGAAATTTAAAACATTATTTCCCCCAAAATTCAACACGATGGTTAAAAAAAATGTTCTACTTCAACTTTAAAACACTTCTTTTTAAAAGTTCTCTCCTATTGTTTTTTCCCCTCCAATTTTATGTAATTATATTAGGTCTTATATTATTGAGTTATATATAATTACATATTTATTTAATCACAAATATACTCTATTTAATCTAGGGAAATGCTTTTTAAATGTATCACAATCTAATATGTTTTAAATGTATCACATTTATTAGTTAATGATTTTTTTAAAATATATATATGTTAGGTTAATTATTATTTAATTATTTTT
Organism: Zanthoxylum bungeanum; assembly: GCA_019454045.1. Classification (NCBI taxonomy): domain Eukaryota; kingdom Viridiplantae; phylum Streptophyta; class Magnoliopsida; order Sapindales; family Rutaceae; genus Zanthoxylum; species Zanthoxylum bungeanum. The sequence goes on along the minus strand of SKCR01037829.1, from coordinate 41,477 downwards.
TAAAATTATATTTCATCCCCAACTCCTAATTTGGGCGGCTCGTTTTCAATCGCTCAATGATTTTTTTGTTAGATTCCTTCACATCCTCTTCCATTTCATTTTATCTCATTCCATAAATATAAGATTATCCTTAAAGTAATTCATTAATAAATTAATAATTAATTAATATTAATTAAAAAATAATAAATAAAATATATAAATAATTAATAATTAATCAATACTTAATAATGTATTTGAGAAAAATGTATTTTTGGCGATAATCAAGAGCTTTTAAAATGTGTTTACGAACGTGTTTTAAAAATTCAGTTTTTATAGCCTTTGAAATGCCAGTTTTTTTTTAAAACTCATTCTCTCTTTATATTTAGTATCAGAGCCAGAAATTGGAAAACAAGTTCAAGGGATTGTATTTGCATCTGGGTATGATTCGTATTCATTTGTTCAGTCTCTTTTATTTCATATTTATGAGAAATTAGAGAAAGTGAATAATGATCATAAAATGTTTGATAGATTGCTTGACCAGGATGTGGTTTCGTTCAGTACTCTGCTTGTAGGTTATGTGCGACCAGGTTGTGTAAATGAAGCGAAAAAGTTTTGTGATTTTATGATGTGGGGTTAAGGATCTCACTTTGAGATTTTGGGTTTTGTTTGCACAATTTTTTCTCAATAAGTGTGACAAAGTCTCAACAATGGGTATTTGATTCAACGAAAACGCCTCCAAGGAGCACAAGTACACAAATTATGATTATACAAATTACAAAGTTAGGAAATTAAAATACTTGCTCGTTATGAGTCGTCATTTTTTTCTACCTCTTTTGCCTCTCCACGCCTGGATCTTTTATTTTGAAGAGTCATGCCAACCGCTTGAGCAGTTTTGCTTTCCTTGGTTCAAGGACTTCCACATTTCACGCTTGCAAGTAACCGATGGATCGTGTATTTAACTGCTGAGTTGTGCGCGATAACTGTCAGACCGTGGGGAGCTACTACCTAACTACTAGATCGTTGGATCAACTGCAACACATATGTACGCATGGTAATCGTTCGTATTGCTGTTCCCTTCATCGTCCTTCGTTGGCTGGGAGATTTGCTCTGCATTGGATGATTTTGCCTCTTCATTCTTCATTCGCCCCCTCATAGACTCGTTCGCCTTGGGGTGATTTTTTTCTACTAACAATTGTCCCCCAAATTCACCTTGATTGATTTGGAAGATGAAATCGAGGCGGAATTTCTTTAGGTAAAGTGAGGATGATACCGTCGGCCGGATTGTTAATTTGGCTTCGGTCTGCTGGTCTTCGCTCATTCTCTTGTCATCATTTGCGCGTATTGAGGGCCGTCTTTTACATTCCCTATGTGAACCCATTATTTCCTTAATAAATGTGCGACCTCCCCGACACGTCTTATCGAAAGTTCATCATGGCACCAATTAATGTGTCGTCTTTCGTGTCATTTCGATGTCAAATCACGTCAAACATCGCCCTTTTGGCTCCCCGTTCTTTCTTCTCCCCTAGAATTGGGCCGTGGCACTTGTCCTAGGGCGAACTTTTACCCTTGCTATATAAGGGCCTGATTCGTTCTCCGTATTACTTTACTTTCTCTTCTGCAATACTTTTCATTTTCTTGTTCTCGACTGCTAATGGCGTCATCTTCTTCTACTTCGTAAAAGGCCATTTCAACTTTCGCTGATTACCAAGCTGCGTTAGGTGATTCTTCTGTGGGTGTCTTTGGCATCCACACTCTCGATGAAAACCATGGCTTGTGCTCCATAGGCCCCATTTTTGTTGATGACACAACCATTGCTACGACTTATTTGGCTCAGCTGTTTCCTTCCATTTCCAACCTCCTATTTTCAGAACCCTTGAATGTTTCTTCTCGTGCCCAGTCTAATCCCATCCGTACTTGGCCTAAACATGATTCTTCCTTTGAAACCTGGTTTTAGCGTATGAGATTTCACGTAGATACTTGTACCTTCTTCGAGGAAAACAGTTTGCTTTCCCTCATGGAGCTTTCATTGGCATTATCCCCCTTTGACCGAAATTTTTCCCCACATCATTGCTCTTCTGATCCTCTGATTACAACATTTTCCTTTTTCCCTCTGGTCCTTTTACCATCACTCTTCGTGACATCAATGCTTTAACTAGGTTAGCCCATTTGGGTGCGACTATTTCTGCTCGCACTACCTTTCGTTTTCCTCCATCTTCAATGGATACTTCGTCCTTCTCTTCCTATTATGCCTTCTTTCGTGCATTTTCTGAGTCGGGCGGTCCAGTCACGGTGTTGGAACGCACCGCTTTCATTCACTAATGGCTTTGCAAATATATCATTTGCGCGCCCAGTCAGAAACCCGTGGCGGGCTATCTTCCCATTTCGTTGGACATTGCCAACGGCCGTCGCTTAGATTTGGGTTCTTTTCTGTTGGCCACTATTTATCGAGGTCTGGCCGTTCTCCAGAAACAGCTTCGGTCTGGCGCCTCGCCGATCGCTTCCGGCCCTCTATGGCTTGTCCAGCTTTGGCTTAGAGCCTATTTTCTGGTCTTCGGATCAATTGAGTCGAATCGCTCATATTCTTACGCCGGCCTCTTATTCGCCCAACTGGGGGAAACTTCTCTCATTCATCGCTTCATTTTTGAATATTTTTACACCATTTCTCGAGTCCCATCTTTCTTTCCTTTTTCTTTGGGTGCCAGCCTTTCTTTTGTTCATGAGCTTCCCGAGGCAGACGGAGATGAATCGGTCGATCGCACATGGCGTAAGTTTTTATGCCCTTGTGATCTGATTCATGATATTTTGACCGGATCCAATGGCAAAGCCGGGGTGGAAGTATACTCCCCCAACTTCACCGCCCGCCAATTCGGCCTTGTTCAAGGGTGGCGTCTTCCGTTATTTCATTCTCGTTCTACCCCGTCAGAACGCTTTAAAGTTCTTTGGCTTTCAAACATTGAGCAATGCATGTCTGAGGCTCGCTCTTTGTTATCTTCATTTTCTTGTGCTTCTTTTTCCCCTTGCACATCTGTCAATTCTCTCTTCGATTGTTTCTGGCCATCCGACCGTGAGAGACTTTTCTCTTTGCCTTCTGCTTTGGTCTTTTCTAACATTCTTTTTTCTTCAAAGCCTTCGAAAACGACCAGGTCAAAGAAACCTGTTGAGAAAACTGGGCCGAAGAAAACAAGCTCCAAACAAGTTAAACGAAAACAGCTTTCTCCAACTCACAGCTTTGACTGTCTCCGACGAGCCCCTGATACTTCGTCGAGCTAAGGTACAATTTGGCTCGATCTTTTTTTTTTTTATGATTTCGTTTCTTGTGCATACATCCAGGACAAAATCGTCTTCTGACATGTCTGAACTGGCTCATGCTTTGGGGCCTGAAGCTCCAGTGATCCAACATCTGTTGGGGGAGGTTGAAGCTACTGAAACCTCGGTCGTTCGACTTCCATCAGATGGGGGTGAGGCGGCCGAGACTCCAATCATTCAACACCCACCAGAAAAGGACGAAGCAGCTGATGCCACCCATTCGACTAGGGCCGATCTCCAAGGTATGGGGTCAAGTATATTATTAGGTCTTTTGCATCAGTTTTTTGAGGAAATCCCAAGGGACCATTCCTTGTTTGAATATCACCCAATGGACGATACTATCCCTATTGTGCAAGAACCAGATGACGAGCCTATTCGGCCAGATAACGAGCCTATTTGGCCAGATGACGAGCCTCTTTGGCGTCATCTCAAATGGATGTATCCCCTAATGCGCATGTGGGCTGCTGCGGGATTTATGGGAAGTTATAAGGATATAGACGGCCTGTTTAGTCTGGCCGAATTGGAGTTACTAGAGGAGGCTCGATCAATGTATAAAGATGATGTAATTCGCCGCATTTATGAAGAGATGGAAGTTATTTATGTCACTGACTCTTCCGATTCTAATTCTTCCACAGAGGCTCAGCCATCAACCATGCCGAGTTCCTCCTATTTTGATCCCGTAGTGCCACGATCTCCTCTTGAACAGTCATCACCTCCTCGGACGGTGTCCCTTATTCATTCGATGCAACAAACTTCTGCCCCCGAGCGGCCGTCATCTCTAGTCCCCTCGCCATCATCTCTTCGGGTATCGTCTCTCGTTACCTTGCCTCAATCTCCTAGAAGATAACCTGTGTCGCCACTTGTTGTCCATATGGCAACCACTGATGAGCCATCCAATTCTACCTATAAGTCGGGAGCTGTAACTCTCTTTTCTTTTTTCTCTTCCTTTCATCGTCTTTTTGTCTGATTAATTAATTAATTTTTTTTTGATGTGCACACATGGGGCCGATCCACTAATGCAATCGGTCCAGGATTTTCTGGATGATCTTGATCGGCTAGTCGGTGCTCCGGCCCAGCCTTCCCCGTCTTCAGCCCGAGCAACTGTAGATCTGGAGGCTCTTCGGGAGGTCGTTAATCAATATGCATCTCTTACTTCACTGGAGTTGGTCAAGCCAATATGCCAGAAAATATGCTCAAATTAGAAAAGGTCTCCTCAGAGCTAGCTCGACTGCTTGGTCTTCCTGTTTTGCCTATACCAATGGAGAACCGACTTTTCCTCCAAGATTTACAGAACGAGGTCGCAGCCCTTATCCTTCGTTACCGAAATATACACAGTTAGAAGGTTGGACTTCGTTCTTTCATGGCCAAGAAAGAAAAACTCCATAATTCCCTCAACACTTTCCGCCAGACTATACAGGAAACCACGGACGAAATGGTGATGGAAGAGTCGGTGCTGCTGGACCTAGAACGAAAATTACAGGAGATTCAGCGCCTTATCCAGGAAAGTCGCATGAGGAGAGAGGCCAAGAGAAAAACCATTGCCTCTCAGTTAGCTAGGGTTGAGCAAAACTGGCTTCGGTTCAGTTCCACATGGAACCGGAACCTACTCGGAAAAAATCGGTTCCTAACTAAGTGGAACCGGAACCTACCCAATTAAATAGGGTACCCTATTATTCGGTTCCGGTCCGGTTTCGAATTACCCTATTGCCATGACACATTATAAATCTATTTGGCATTACTGATAGCTAGTAATTCTATTCATGTGTATTAAAATTTAATGGACCTTAATCACAAACATACTCTTAACAGTTTGTAGAGGAATATAAGGACTGAAAACATTTGGTCATCTACTAATAAAAACTGAACATGAAGAGATCTTGAAAAGTTTCTTGCCTTAAGATTAAGTGAAGAACTTACATTCTAAATCATCTACTCCTATAAATTTGCATAAATACAATATGTTCATGGCTCATATTGGTTGTGCCGCCATCGGTGTTTTGGCATTCTCAATATTTGGACCAGGTTGGCTTTGTTAGGAGCGCAACACTTGCTGGAGATGAGATCATAAGTGTCATTTGCAATTGCTGTCAGGAAAAATGTTTTTTCTTACAAAATGTAATGTATTGAGAGGAGCAGATTAAATGAATGTGATGGCAATCAATTAATTAAATAAAATTTAGTCCACTTCTGGTTGATCTAGTGATTATTAGCAGAGATTTCAATGCATTTTGTGACACCAATTTCAGAATGCAGGCTCAGCGAATTTGATGATAAATCCAAGAAAACAAACAATATCCAAAGTTAGAATCTTATATTTCTGCGAGATAAAAGATCTGACAGTGCACTACTACAACAAAATTCCAAACAAAAAAACTGTGAAAAAATGTGAGCTTAAGTAATCTGGAGCAACACTAATCGGGTCCAAATTCGGGTATCCAATCTGGTTCTCAAATGCAGTTCTGATTCTGGTTCCGGTAATTTGGGAACCGGAACCGGAACCAGACCGGTTACAACCGGTTCCTTATATTTGGAACTGGACCGGACCGGTTACAACCGGTTCCGGTTCCAAACCCAAATTTCCGGTCCGGTTCCAACCGATTCCGGATAGACCCGGAACCGATGCTCACCCCTACAGTTAGCGGAGGTGAACACTTTAATGATGAAGTTCAAAGATTTAGCTCAAGTTGATTTTGAGCAGGGCTTGACTGATCTGGTGGCAGTAGACTTAGAGATGCAGAAGGAATGACATCGGTTGAGGGAGGTGTTTTCGGCCATGAAGGACTCAACTGAGGATTTTCAACGGCCTTCGACCAGTAAATGATCATGTATTCAGTGTCAGGATCTTACATCATCCTTTACTTGTAATTCTTAGGACATTGTTGTCCGTTATTAATGAAGTTATAATATTTATTTATTTGTTTGTTTGTTTGTTTGTTTCATCTTATCATTGTTCTTTACTCGGAAGACATTACATTCTCATGTTCCCATAACGAAGGCATGTACTTTTTCAAGTATTTGTCATTTATCGCTCTGGGATGTATTTCTCCGTTCAAACTCTTCAAATGATAGGCCCCATTTGGCAATACATTTTCCACCTCTAATGGGCCTTCCCAATTAGGCGACCATTTGCCATACGCAGGGTTCTTGGCATCTAATGGTAGTATAGTTTTCCATACTAACTCCCATTTTCTAAACGATTTGGCCATGACTTTTCGGTTATACTCTTTAGCCATCCTTGCTTTTTGTGCCTCCAAACGGTTAATGACATCGCATCTAATGTCATTCAATTCTAATAAATTTTGTATCATCGATTCACCGTAGTTTTCTTTTGTCAACTCCTTTTGCAACGCCACCCTTGTAGATTCAATATTGATTTCGACTGGTAAGACAGCCTCATGACCATATACTAACTGGAAATGTGTAATCGAGGTACTTGTTCGGGGTGACGTTCTATATGCCCATAAAGCTTGACTTAAATATTCATCTCATTGTCTGGCATTGTCCGTTATCATCTTCCGAATCAACCCCTTAAGGATTTTGTTGGACGATTCTGCTTGATCATTTGACTGGGGATAGTACGGAGTAGTGTTTATTAACTGGATCCCATACTCGGCTAAGAAACACCTAACTTTTTCACTGTTCAAGGAAGTGACATGATTCACCACTAATGTTTGAGAGATATCTAATCGATAGATGATACGCTCTTTGATGAACTTGATGATTTGATCTTGGGATATTTCTATTACGGGATTACTTCTACCCATTTGGTGAAGAAGTCGGTGGCGACGATGATGAAAGTGTGTCTTATGCTCGATGCATGGTAGATTTTCCCTATCAAATCGATCACCCATCCCATGAATGGCCATTGCTTAATAATGTGAGCCATTTCTATTGCTGGCACCCTTTGAATGGGCCCATGTTTCTGGCAAGCTATACACCCTTTAGCATACAACATACATAATTCTCCCATTTTCGGCCAATAGTATATGCTCCTTATGATCAACCATCTCATCTTGACCTCAGCCTGGTGAGCCCCATATACCCCTCATGCACCTCTGCCATAATGGCCTTGGCTTCTGATGGTCCTACGCATTTCAACAAAAAAACCATTCTGACGTTTTTTATACAATACATCTCCCGACACCACAAAGTTCAAGGCTTTTAGCTTTAGTTTTCGATCTTTCCCATTTTCTGGTTGCTTTAAGAATTCTCTAATCTCTCTTCTCCAATCGTCCTCACTTTGATCTTCATTTTGGATTTCAGTGGCCATGACGTCCATTACGTTCTTTCGTCTTACCAGGGCTGGTTTGGCTTCATCCCTCCTGTATATGCCATCTATGCTTGTCTGTTTATACCCTGAGGCTGTCTGGGCCAATTCATTAGCAATCTCATTCTTCATCCTTGGGACGTGTTCCAGCTCTACGAAGTCAAATTGATCTAGCAGCTCTTTAGCTATATCTGACAGCGCCGTGGCCGACGGACTCTGGCACTTACAAGCCTCTGTCACTTGTTGGATTACTAGTTGCGAATCTTTCTTAATGGACACTTGTTTCACTCTCATATCAATAAGCATTTCTAAACCAAATATTAAAGCCTCGTATTCGGCCTGATTGTTGGTGCAACATTCATCCAACTTGATAATGAAATGGAATGATTCTCCCAGTGGACTGACCAAGGCTATTCCCATTCCTGCTCCTTTTGATGTGCTAGACCCATCAAAATATATCGTCCATGGCTTTAAACTGCACCCATCTATTTCCATTCTCATTTCTTTAGTAGTGCTTAAACAGAAGTGATCAGCTAAAAAATCTACGAGTGAATGATTTTTTACGGCCTTTTGGGACTCATGTCGTATGTCGAATTCAGACAATGATAGAGACCAAAATCCTACTCTTTGATGTAAAATGGGACGAGAAAACATGTATTTCACTATATTGATTTTTTTAATTAGATACACAATAGTCGGCCTAAGGTAGGCGCGTAATTCAGTACATGTGAAGTACAAAGCCAAACATAATTTCTCCATCGGAGAGTAATTACATTCATATTTCAACAATTGTCTGCTGAGATAATAAATGGCTTTTTCCACACCTGTGTTATCATCATGTGCGATTATTCCAGCTATGAATTGCTCTTCAGCGGATATGTAAAGCTTCATTGGCCGTCCTGGCACGGGGGGTACCATCACCGGCTGTTTTGATAAATAGTTCTTCAGGTTCTCGAAGGCCTTTTGATGTTCTTCGGTCCAGACGAATTCATCATTTTCTTTTAGCCTTAACAGAGATGAGAACACTTTAGTTTTTCCTGCACAATTCGAGATGAACCTTCTTAAAAAATTAATTTGCCCTAGGAACCTTTGTAACTCTTTTTTAATTGGAGGCGGTTTAGCTTCAGTGATCGCCTGAGATTTATTGGTATCAATCTCAATTCCTCGATGATGGACTAGAAAACCCAAAAACTTTCCTACACTAACCCCAAAAGCGCATTTGGCAGGATTTAACTTTAGTTTGAATTTCCTCATTCGTTCGAAAGCTATTGTCAAGTGATTAAAATGCTCGTCCACGGTCATAAATTTTACCCCTATATCGTCTACATAAACTTCTACAAAATTATTGATCAGGTCATGGAAATCAAATTCATGACCCATTGGTAAGTGGCCCCGGTGTTTTTTAGGCCAAATGACATTACCACCCACTCATAACATCCTAAGGACCCTGGGCACCGGAAATCCGTTTTATGGATATCATTTTCGGCGATGTAGATTTGGTTATACCCTGCATACCCATCCATAAAAGAATACATTTGGTATCCTGCTGTAGAGTCCACTAAGGAATCTACCGTATGCATAGGTGTAGGCACTGCATTTTTACACATAAGTCCCTATTATGAGTCTCATTTTGGAGACACTACCTTTTAAGTCACGGAGGTCACGGGAAACGGACATCGGAAGGGGAAATTCAGAATAAACAAGGTTCACTGTTTTCCTTCGTGCTACGTTCGTGTTTACGTTCGAACGTCAAACGGATTGCGGGCGTTCGTGCCGCGTTCGAGGAAACGTTCGAACGGTATCGGTAATTCTGGTTTTGCTGCTAGCCTCACATCCAGCCCAATTAGCCCCCCAAAGCCCATAAAACACATCCCAATTTAAATAAATAAATATTAATTAAAACATTAACTAAATAAGATAATAATTAAATTAATTAAATAATTAAATAAAACATATACCAAACATAAAATGAACAATTACCAACTTAAACTAAAATCATGCCTAAAATAAACAAATCACATACTAAATCAAAATATAATCATGCCTAATTAAAATCAATCAACCAATTATATTCCCAATCTAATAAGATTATTCCCAAACTTAAAATATTGTATTCCTGAACCAAGCCAATCAAATATTCAACCTTCCCTATCTAGCCAAGATTTGTCCCCCCTCAATCTTTGACTTCCCTTAACCAAACCAAATCAAATCCCTCTTTAATTAGTCAAATCCCTTTCCTTGTCAAGCCTAACCCTTTGCCTATAAAAAGAACCTTTCACCAACCTTCTCAACGCTAGTCCTTATTCCCTAGCTAGTCCCTAACTCATACACAACACACATAAAAATTACAGGAGGAACACACCCAAAAAACAATAAGCAAAAGATAAAGAGGAAACGGCAGCGAAACCACAAGGAAACAATAGCAAAAGACGGAGAACGACGACTCAAAACAGTAAGGCAACGAACGAGAACAGTGAACCAGTGAACCGAGAGAGTTGCGGAGCATCCACCCTTCCGACGATCGTGTACCGTACATCCGAGAGGTGATTTAAAAGGTTAGACCTGAGGGTACATTTTCATTAGTTTATATTCGTTTTTTTTATTATTATTATTGAATTCTATTCGCATGAGAGTCGTTTATGGATGCATGTTGTGGCTTGAATGAAATGGAAGAGTGTCGTCTCTTGTGGTATATAGGATGGAAACCCAGACGTAAATTCCGTAGCCGAATCCGAATGGACGGTAGTGCGGTCTGTACATGGGACACAACTCCACGTACCACTTGAGTAAACGGCACCTTCTCTTGTGTGGCGTTGCTTTGGTTTATTTATTCCTTGTCATTTAAATCATGTATGTTGCTTATTCCCGTATGATATGATCGAGTGCATGGGCTTAGTAAGTGCGATGAAAGGTTCCCTAATTGGAGGGGTTAAAATCATTCACCACGACGCTTTGCCGCACCGATTGATGTGTGTTCGGTTGAATGCGAGATACGTTCAATCGAGCATACCTAGTTTGATATGATTGTCTTTATTTTCGTATGCATGATTCAACCAAGCGCATGGGTTTAGTAAGTGCGATGTGAGATCCCCTATGGGGAGGGGCTAAAGCCCTTTACCACGATGCTTTGCCGCGCCGGTTGATGTGTGTTCGGTTGGATGCAAGACACGTTCAATCGGACATACTTAGAATAGTATGATTGTCTTTATGTTTGTATGCATGATGTGATGTGATGCGCATGGGCTTAGTATGTTGGTCTAAAGGTCCTCTCTTTGCGAGATCAAGAGCCCTCAAAAGGCCACCTTTACGGCAGTACTTCGCCGCGCCCCTTTATTTTGTTGTTTATGTATTGCGTCTCATTTCATGCATCAGGTCTGTTCCGTTCGAACGTGTTTACGAACGTAACTCGAACGCGCATGCATTTTTGCCATATCATGCATCAGGTCTCATTTCCGTTCGAACGCGTTTACGAACGCCATACGAACGTGAGCATTCTGTTTCATTTCCGTTCGAACGCGTTATCAAACGCCATACGAACGCGAACCTTCTGTTTACCGTTCGAACGCGTTTACGAACGCTACATGAACGCGCACACACTGAACTGAGATATCTTCATCACATGCCATGTATAATTGTTTCTTAGGTGATTTTTCTATGGAACCACACATAGTCATTCTTATCTTTGTGCACGTAATAATGAAAAGCATGTTTATTCCATTAGTTGCGTCGTTTGCCTTGGTCTTGATTTAACGCATTACGATTCATATGTCTATGCCATGATGACTTTGGAGTATTATTTCTTGTGATATATCGGATGGAAACCCAGATATAAATTCCGTAGCCGATTCCGAATGGACGGTAATGCGGTCTGTACTTGGGATACAATTCCACGTATCACTTGGAAGAGTGCTCACATGTATGCTTGTGCGGATATTATGTATGCTTGTGTTTCCATGAATATGATATGCTGAATGAAGTTGTATGTTCATTGTTACTTTGAGATATTTTGTTAGACATGTGTTATTAGATATGAGATATATGCGAAATGTATGTATGAGTGTTATTTTGTACCCATGAATATAGAAGCATGATATTCTTAGAAATAAATGTTATTTAAACCTGGTTAAATTGTTACATAAATCCTTTTATTACAAGTGACATAAGTAAGGGACCATTCCGAACCCAACGGTTTGAGGTCTTCCCTTGCGAGGGGTGAGTGCGGCCTTAAATCTCATTTTCCCGGTTCACACCGGGTGGCGACTCCATTACTCTCCGGTTTAGTCCCCCGTGGCTACTCTGTACTCCCAACTAGGCCGCGAGCCTAGGAACAGCATGCGTCGCCCCAGATTTCATGTGTTCCCATAATAGGGTATATGTCTTTTGGTATTGCCAAATTTAAGTTTCTAAAATCTATACATATTCTTAATTTGCCATTCTTTTTCATGACAGGAACGATATTTGACAATCATTCTACATATCTGGTGGTTCTAATGAATTTCGCCTTAAAAAAGAGGCGTTCGACCTCTTTTTTAATGTCAGACATGACATTGGGCGCAAACCTTCGGGGGGGTTGTTTATATGGCATGTGGTTCGGCATAATAGGCAACATATGCTCTACCAAAGCCTTATCTAAACTAGGCATTTCGTCATAGTCCCAAGCAAAATAATCTTTATACTGTCTTAAGAGAGAAATTAGATTTTCGCGTACTTGAGTGTCCAGTTTCTTACTGATATAAGTGATGCGCCTGATGTTCTCTTCTCCCAGGTTCACTTCTTCTAAAACGTCATGTATCTCCGTAATGTTTGCCTTATGACGTTCATTTAGAGCATATTTTTCTTCCTCATTTGGTTAGTTGTCCCATTCATCTCCTTCCTTCAAATAATCCACCTTATATGCCTATCTTATTCTATCTTCTGTCTGATGCATTATTAATTTCTACTTTAAGGCCGAAATCACAGCTTGGGCATCGACTTCCATTTCCCGTTCCGTCATATAAGCCATTAAGCTGGCTCTGGTATCCGCAAGCGCGGCTTGTTCCTTAGTCTGTTTGCTCTTCTTCATTTGACTTGCTGATTTCATAGCCATATATTGGCCTCTCAAAAGCCACTATAGTTGGCTTTGTTTGTGCGAACAAATCATTTAACAATTCTGCGGTATATGGGTCTTCATTTTTGGCCACTATGGTCGAATTCCTTGCTTCATTCAGTACTCTAACCGGCCCGTAATTTCCTTCATACATGAAGTATTCAGCCGAATTTGTCTCTGCTACGAAGGGCCTATTATCGGCGTGTACCAATTCTACTTCGTCTTTCTGATTCCAAAAAACCAGACATTGATGAAGGGACGAAGGAATGCATCGGCTGCCGTGGATCCAATCTCGTCCCAAGAGTATGTTATAAATGGTTGGTCCGTCTATAACGAAAAATACTACTGACTTAGTAGTGCTTCTTACCTGTAGATCTAACGGGATGACTCCATTGGATGTCGTTGCTCCACCATTTAAACTTGTAAGCACTATTTCCGTAGGGATGAGATCGTTCTCTGATTTCGCCAATCGCCCCAGCACTCTAACCGGAATAGCGTTGATGGCCGCTCCATTGTCGATTAACACATTGGTGATGGGTATTCCGTTTGCCTTTGCTTTTACATAAAGCGGTCGGAGATGCTTTGTCATTTGTTGTGGTGGTCTTAGAAACACTACCTTCCCCGATATTCCTATTTCCATGGCTTGCTCATTACTTGTATTTACTTGAGGTGGCCCTTCCTACTCGCTCCATCCGGAAGTTGGCAACATGATCGGCCCATCACGGGAGGCATTATTGGTGAATATCCTTTATTTTTCTTCTCTGGTTACGACCCGTCTTATTTTGGGCTTTCCGTATAGCACGAGGTATGGGAATCGTCCCAAGTCTTCTCCTAATGTCCTTACTGCAGGGTTTCCGGCTTCGTATAACTCTTTGAGAAGCTGATTTTGGGTTGTCCCTCTTCTTCGTGCTTTGGTTCTGATATTTATTTCTTCTACCAAATCGGTCAGTTCTTCATCTGAGACTCATCTGTCGTCTATGGCGAGTGTTGCGAATTCTGTCTTGTCGCCGTCGTAAATGTCCTCACTCCTCCCAAGGGTCTCATGGCCATTATTGCTCCCCTTGAACTTCTCAGACAACAGGTAATGGTTGGCCACAACCGGAGGCATGCTGCCAAACTGAATAACAATGGGTGGTTCTTCATCATCTGTCTCATCCCATTTTCTTCGGTCAAACTTGGTATGCTCTTTACAACTTGTGTTGATTTCCTCTTTGCCACCGCCACCCTTGACGTCCGCAGCTGGCTTTCTCCTCACAGATGTATTGGTTGGGATACTGTGGTTGGTGGTAACTTTCACTTCACATTGTTGGCGTATTATACGGCCATAATTCCTTTGATGTCGTCTCAATTGTGTCATTGTCATTTCATCCACGGGAGGATAGCTCTTCCATAGCCGATGGTATGAATGCGGCCGATGGTACGAATGTCACATATTGGGCCGATGAATTTTTGGCCTAAACGTCCTGATATTTTAGACGAAGTTTGAATGTTCTCCATAGAACCTTGGTGCGAAAGTTCTTGGCTGCCATGTTGTTGACTCCTTATTCAACGACTTTCTTTCACATGTTTCTTCTAATTCTTTCATCCATTCTATGCTGTTATGGCAACGTACACATAAATTTTGTGGAACCTTTCCTTCCTGTGGAGTTTCTATCCTTTCAAGAGCACCAGAGCGATGACCGTTCTGATCCTCATCTAGAACCAACTTGAATTTTGGTAAATTTATTTTAGTGAGGTCAGAGTTGATCATATTCAATTCCAAGGGCTTTGGGAAATGGTTATCGTCCACTGCCATTTTTTTCTCAAACGTTATTCGTCCAGATTCTATGGCGTCCTGCAATACATTCCGAAAAATAAGACAACTGTTAGTCGAATGAGACCATGCATTATGCCACTTACAGTGCTTTTTGTCACTGATTTGTTCAAGGCTTGGCAACTTATGGCGGTCGCTCAACATAATCTGTTTATATTTATACAATTGATCAAATATGGTATCAACCTTGGTGATGTCAAAAGAAAAATTTCTACTTTTTTTGTCATTTTCTACTTTCCCTTGTGGTTCGGCCCATGTCTTGCAGACGTCTGGCTTCCCTTTAACTAATTCAGCTAAGCATAAATTAGCCGATTCAATGTTCATTTCGCCAATTTCATAGTTTGTGTTCCTATAATAGGTTCTCTTACTAGCGTTCTTCATTTGTTCTTCCTCCTTCAATAGCTGTTTATATCGCACCACACTAGTGGTGATTTGGGGAATGTCCCAGAATTCTCGATCCTGAAACTTCTTTTTCAAATCAAAATTAAGACAGCTTTGAGCAATTTTCACAAACACCTTTTCCGGTAAAGGCACGTAGAATCGGCCTCGAGCCGCTTTGAACCTGTGTAAGAATGTTTCAGCCCATTCTCCTGGCAACTGCCTTAAATTTGCCAAATCGGCCATAGTTACTTCGGATTCAGTTTTGTAGAATTGCGTATGGAACAATTGCTCCATTTGGTGCCAATTCTCCACTGAATTGGGTGGCAACCTGATATACCAGGAAAATGCTACTCCTGACAACGAGCTGTGAAATAATCTCAATTTATGAAAATCGTTCGTCTCTCCATACTGAAGGGTAAATCACCATATGTGTTATATTATAGAAATTTCTCCAGACCTTGTAAACAGAGAAAATTCTGGTATTTTGTAATTCCTAGGCCATGGAAACGCCAAATCAATCCACTCCGGTTATGGTTTTTGATACCTTGGCCGAATCGGCCTCACTCTTAAACCTATTTGATTCTGAAGAATCTCGTTCATTTGTTCTCTTAACATGTCATTGCCATCGAATGGCATTCCTACAAGTGGCGGTTGTGGTACTCTCACAAATGGGACATGATCGTGACCATGCCCTTGTAAACCGTGGGGCAACACTACTTTGTGTTGTACCATGTTTGGTCCTAAATGTGGGCCAATACCACCAGGATTTATTCCCCATCGGGGTACCGTAGGGGCGGTAGTCCCTTATAGAGGAGGACCATTACTTAGACCAGCCTCATGACTACTTGGTGCGGGAAGAGGTGTAGTGCATGGTGGGGCTGTCCCCCCGTTCACACATTTGGCCATTAACTCATTTAATGAACTTAGATTTTTGACTATGTTTTCGTAATGCGAATGACTAGTCGACGTAAACTTATCTATGATGTGAGCGTTTTGAAGCCTAACATGTTCGATAACATTCTCGGTGAACTCGCCGAACAAAGCATGAATCACGTTGGGGCTGAACTCTCGGATAATGTCATATCGGCTTGCTTCTGCTAGACCCTCAAAATGGCCTACTACCGTTGGGACGTGGGGCTGGTTAGTTTGCTCCAATCCCCATTTCCTCTGTACTTGAGCCAGTCTGAGTGTTTCTTTTCGGAGGCATCTTTACTTCTTGCACCAAATCTCCCACTGTGGTCACCTAAAAACTGTTTGCACAATTTTTTTATCAATGAACGTGTAAGGTCCAAACCTCCCGAGACAAAGTCCCAGCAAGAGGTGTTTGATTCAACGAAAACGCCTCCAAGGGGCACAAGCACACAAATTATGATTTTACAAATTACAAAGCTAGGAAATTAAAATACTTGCTCGTTATGAGTCTTCATTTTTTTCTGCCTCTTTTGCCTCTCCACGCCTGGATCTTTTATATTGAAGAGTCATGCCAACCGCTTGAGCAGTTTTGCTTTCCTTGGTTCAAGGACTTCCACGTTTCACGCTTGCATGTAACCGATGGATCGTGCATTTATTTGTTGAGTTGTGCGCGATAACTGTCAGACCGTGGAGAGCTACTACCTAACTACTAGATCGTGGGATCTGTTGGGGTTGGTGCTCAGAGCGCCAATCCGGATCGTATTTATGTATGATTCATGAATACGAACATCCCCTTATTCCATAATATTACTTATTTATGGTTGCACCTCTTGTTTTTATATACGTATTCGATCTGATTACGATTAGATTGAAACTAAATGTGGTTTAGTGATATGTATATATTAGACAAAGGCCCGATAATATATAATGCAGTACACAGTTACAAAGTTAGTTTGTAATTGACATTGGGAAGTGTCACTGCTATATGAATATTATCAAGCATAGTTCCTGGTCAAGATTTGCTAACACGGGTCGGTTAGTCAAATCCGTTGAGACCAATACATGTCGTATATCGAGACTTGGTCCGATGGTTTATCCCAATGAACCATGAGTCTATGGAGACTCGTATAGACGTGTAGGTGTTTATAGTGGATAAACACTGAACGGCTCACCGAAGATTCTTAATGGACAGTACACCAACGTCAATAAGAATCTTCTCGGGTTGAGTAGCATAGTGGTCCTTCGACTTGAGACACCACTGTGGATGTATGAGACATCCTCCACACTTAGATGGCAGTCACGTCACCGATCTATTTAGATCAGACCTCCGCATGTTCGTTGGGTGTGGAACGATCCTCAGGATATCCTGTGTGTGTCAAGATAGGATCCGTCAGTTCTGTGTACAGAGCATAGGTAGTCCATATATAATTAGAAGTCTGTTAAATCTGTGGCCACAGTATACATCGGAAGTAAGTTCCGAGTGTTATTTAAAGATTGCTAATAGATACGTCGACGAGATAATACCTATAGAGATTTGACGTTTACATCTATATCTATGGGATTATCTGGATACCTGTGACGGAGGGATTATACGTATGCAATGACCTCGACCTGTATGATTCAGCTAGTTTATCCGTGATCGTCATAATCTACGGGTGGATAGATTATGGACATGAAATTGGATTTCGTGACGGATATACCTGAATCTAGAGAGTCTCAATAATGAAATATACTCGTAGAGCACTAGAGCAACATTTATGAATAATGATGATTATTTATAAATCGTTTAATCGTTAAACGAAAAATACATGCGAACGGGCCGAACAGTCATTTCCTAATTAATGTGTATTTGTATTTAATATATGATATTATTAAATACACATTAATAAATAGTCAAATAAAGGTATTTGACATATATCATCAATATATGTATTTGAGATATTTAAAGTAAATATAATACATATATTTGATATATTTGTATTTAATTAATTATTTAATTGTTAAATGATTAATATAATTAAAATATAAATATATCACCAAATGATAAAGTTAGGAAATGATTATAAATGTAAATGTTTGACTTTACATTAAAGGAAAAGGTTGTCAAATTGATTTTGACTTCTTAAGATATTTGTTCAAAATTGTTTGAAAAATAAAAATATCGTTTTCCTTTATTTCTTTATAATTTCGGCCATAACACTTAAATATAAGAGTTATATTATTCTTATTTGCATTTGTTGACTTAATTAAATATCTAATAAAGTGTTATTAAGATATTTATGCAAGTTGACTAAATGTAAAGTTAAATGAAATTGAAATGAAATTTGGTATATATGTATACACAATTTCGGCCAAGGGCATTTTTTGTCCTAAGTATAAATTGTTTTCATTTCACTTTCATTTGATAACCTAATTCACTTTGACATAAACTCCATTAAAGAAAAACCAAGGAAGCAAGTGAAGAAGAAAAGGAAAAACTAAAGAAAAGCTTGGATTTAGTAAGTTTTACCAACTTACTATTAGATAAGAAATTGTTCCTTATGATCTAGGCTATAACATATGATGTTCTTAAGTTATTCCTTTCTTTATTCTTTGTGTTTTTGATGGATAAAAGTTTGGTGAAAGTGTTGAGCATGTATAATGGAGAAAGCTTGTGACTAGTGTAGTTATAAGCTTTCTTTTAAGGTTTTGGAAACCAAGTTGCTAATCTAGAGTTGTTGACCCACTCTTAGATGACCTAGATTTGATCTTGAGTTGTTTCATTGTGTTGAGACTTTGATTGGATGGAAGAAACATGATTGAAGTAATTGATTTAACCAATTTGGTCTAATTTGTCCAATTTGAAGAAATAGAAAAATTAGGGTTCATGACCAATTCCAAATTTGGGGGTTTTCATATATGTTGTGTATTTGAATGTTTATATGATGCATATAAAGTTTCATGTTCATTGGATTACATCTTGATGTGTTTTGATGCATGAAATGACAAAGTGCACAAAATGACACCTTGGAGGTGCATTCGGCCAAGGATTAGAAATTTGGGATTTTTGGTGCTTTTGGTGTTTTGATGTTTTGAACATGCTAAGTTCATCTTAGAAATTTCGGACTAAAATCATTCAAAATTGATTAGATCAATTTCGGACTAAAATGGACAAAATACCAATATAAGGGTAATTTGGTAAATTCACTTAAATATGATTTATTTGAATTTTATTTCATAATTTGATTATTGGATAATTAAATAAATATGTTTATTTAATTAATTCGAGAAAAAGTTTTGAAATCGGAAAATACGATCTTCCGCCGCTTCCGCTGCGTTACCGGATTCAGCCCCTAAAACCCCTACAGGATCAACTGCAACACACATGTTCGCATGGTAGTCATCCTAATTGCTTTTCCCTTCATCGTCCTTCGTTGGCTGGGAGATTCGCTCTGCATTGGATGACTTTGCCTCTTCATTCTGCATTCCTCCCTCATTGACTCGTTCGCCCTGGGGTGATTTTTTTCCTACTAACAGGTTCGAATCCAGAGAATGTGTTTCTTGTAAGAGTCTGAGACAGTCGGGGTTTTACCTGATCCGCTTAAACCCGAAATGAATGATTTGACGGTAGGATTTTCCAACGATTCTAAAAAAAATGATATAGGAGGATGTGTTTATGTCTCAAAAGGATGCATTGGGAAAGTTATTGGCACCAGGGGAAGCCTATTGTAGTCAAGGGGCCGCCGATTCCCTCAATTACTTTTTTTCAATAATTATTATTAAAGATATAATGAAAACTGCTTCTCCCACCCCTCGTGTCAGTCCCTCTCTCCCCCCAAATGACTTATTTACCCCCTCCCCAAAGATTTCATTTTCATTGATTTTTGAAATTATTTATTTAATATAATTAATTAATTAATCAAAATAAATCTTAAGGAAATATCTTGTACATCTCCTTTATCCCGTACATCCCGTAAATATTAAGGAAATAAATTACTTTTATTTTATTAATTAAATTCTTCTAATTTTTGATATTTATATTTTTTTCTCTCATATGATTGAATAGTTTTTATATATCTATTATCTTTTATTTGTATAATAAATCTTATATATTTATTTATTTTTTGTTTATTTATTTAACACTACTTATAAAATTAAATAATTAAATCAAAAAAATAATTAAATAAGTAAATGAGAAAATAAAAGAATCAAATCAGAAAATAATATAAAAGAATAAAATTATTAAATCAAAAAATAATTTATTTAAAGGAGTATGGGTATTATTATCATTTAAAAATTAAAACAAAAAAATCAAAAAAAAATTATTTAGTTAAATCAAATAATTAATTTTTTTTTAAAAATGGGTTTATCATTTGTTTAAATGACAAATAATTTTATTGTAAATTTAGGCAGAGAGGAGGGATGAAGAGGGGGGTATAACATGGGGATGAGAGAAAAGCAGTGCTCATAAATAATATAGATACCACCATGAATTTATTAATTATAATTTATACCCCCTAAAAATTGAAAAATGTTCTCGTGATCCTCCCATTCTTTGTGAATGTGTCTTAGGTCTTTAGTTACAAATAACATGATTCATGAATATTTAAGTAGAACCTAAATTAATTAGATTATGGATATTTGAATTTAAGCTTGATATCAATCCACATTTATTGGGCATAAAATATTAAAATGATCATTAATAATGGCCCAACTCATTTCTTTTTTTTCTTTTTTTTTTAAATTAACTTATTGGCTAATTTTAGGATTTGTTTTAAGTCAATAATAGATAATAGATTTCTTCAATATACCAACATCTCACGTCAACGGCTTTCTTGCAAGCTTGATGATATGCAACCATTTCATTTCTGATAAATATTTACATCACAATATGTCAATACAATATGAGTATTATTGTTCTAATCATATGATAAATATATATATATATTTAGGTAAAAACTGAAATACCGAATTGATTTGAGTGTGTTTGCTTTTTAATTGTCCAGGAAATCTTATTTAGGTAAAAACTGAAATACCGAATTGATTTGTCTAGTAATGGACAAATTTGTCACCAAAGTAAAGCGTACAATGAAGAAATCACATTCGTCCTAGTTAGTTGATGAGCATAATAATGTGACAAAGAAAGGTCGTGTGGAGATTAATTTATCAATGTAATTTTTTTAAGGAAGAGTTATCGTTTCCGATCGACTCCCTCACCCAATCTCCTAGCTTCGCCCCTGATTTTGGCACATTGGAGTTTTTTAGGGAGATGCAGACTGGAAGGTTGAAGCCAAACAAGGTTAAAATATCTTGTTTGGCAGTCCATTGCTTTTCCATTAGAAGTGGAATAACCCTTGATGTTCATGTGTCGAGTGTCTCGACTTTGTTTTGATAATATGCCCTCCAAAAACTTGGTGTGTTGGAATGATATGATGAGTAAGGGTGGCAAAACGAATCAACGAATCGAATTTGTATCGAATCATTAACGAATCGAATCGAAATGTGATTGATTCGTACTCGATTCGTTTATTAAATGAATCCTAATGTCAGGATTCGTATTCAATTCGTTTATTAAACTAATCGAATACGAATATTCGTTTAATCATTATATTATTTAATATCATAATTTTATCATAGTTGATTTACATTAATTCTTCATAAATATATACATAAAAAAAAATATGTAATTAATATATTTATTAAAAATACATCACAAAATATCGATTTTTTTTTTATGGTAATTAGCCATAATTTCTCGAATCTTAATTGAAAAATAACAATAACTAGTAAAAGAAAATAATAAAACGAATAAACGAATCAATGAGTTTAAATTAACGAATCGAATCGAATCGAATTGACTCATTTATTAAACGAATCCATTTTTCTAAACCCGTATTCGCTTTAAAGCGAATCGAATCGAACGAATAAACGAATCATGACCCAAATTGCCACCTCATGAGAGGATATGATTTGCATGGAAAGGGTACATAAGCTATAGAGATGTTTCATTTGATGCAAAGTAAGTAATGGACTATAGCCTAATTTTATCAACTTTATATGTAAAGCAATGATACATATATAAACAAATGATACATATCCAATCACATATGTTTATATAGCTGGATTTGTGTCATTGAATCTGGTTATTTCTCTCTCTCAATGACACACATTCAACCACATAAGCATCTATGGTTGGATATCTGTGTCATTTGTTTGTGTCCATAATATTTTTCACTATATATATTATTATTTGTATGTAGCCAGGCTGGCCTAACAGATGAAGGCTTCAATTATTTTAATATATTGTATAATGAGTATGGGATTGAAGCCATGATGGAGCATTATACTTGCTTGGTGACCCTTCTAGGTCACACATAATATTATAATATTATGTTTAAAAAAATTGAGGCCATAATTATTAAATTATTTTGAGATTATAATTAAAAAAAATTAGGGGATGCCTCATCCTCCTATGGCCAAAACCGGCCTGCCACAAATGGCGGATGGGAAAAAAGGGGAAAAAATGGCATAAATTAAAGCATTGAGATAGAGGGGATGAGATACCTTCAAAATATTTAGTGTTTGGACTTATTAACATTCCCTTGCGGCTTAGGGTATCCTACAAACAATAGGATATGTGGCGATTGTCATGCTTTCAGAAAATGTATATATGTTAGAGACACAAATCAATTTCATCATTTTAAAGATGGATTTGTTCCGTGTCATGTTTCTAATGAACGTGATTTGGTGGTGTATGATTTAGGATCTTATTTTGAGGTCCTGAGTTCGAATCCAGGAAATACGTTTTTTGTAAGAGTCTTGGATAATCGGGGATTTTACTTATTCTGTTTAAGCTCGAAATCAATAATTTAACGGTGGATCAACGATTTATTAAAAAAAAAGTGCTCGGCGTCATTTTCGAAGGCCTATTTCCATTTTCCTTTTGTGAATTTTAGCTTAACACATATTCAGTAAGCTAAAATCTAAATCATAAAATATATCCAAAAAATATTTAAAAAAACAAAAAATAATTCTAAGCCATAAATGAGAGAACAACTTTCATACGTTTTCCACTTTTCAAGAATTGAATTGCAAAATAAATTTTAAAACCTAAATCCATTAAATCTCACCAACCCCAACTCCCTCACCTTATACAGTCCCTTTCTCCCTCTTCTATTTTGATTGTCGTTGATCTTCTTTGGTAAAGTTAATTTTTTTACTATCTCATTTAATTTTTGGGTTCCACTAACATTTCTCTTATCTCTATTTCAGAGAATCATATTATATTTAATGTTAATATGAAGAAAATATTATATTTAATTGAATAATTTGTTTAATTATGTAGATTAAATAAATCAATCTTAAATTTTCATTTTATTAATTTATTAATTACAAATATGAAATGCATATTTAATAAAATCAATTTTTAAAAACAGTCCTACGAACATATTTCACTCTTTTTTTATCATTTTTAATAATTTGCTATTCCATGATTTTTGATCGTACTCTGCAACTGCATCTGTGCTTCGTCCCATTAGATTCAGAATTTGTTGCCAATATCATAACATATGAAGAAAAAGTTTATTCTAAGATTTATTATTGGAACTAATCAACTAGATCAATTCATATATTCATGCATTTAAGTTGATTATTTTACATTATTTTCAAATATTAAAGATTTTATTTAATATATATTTTTGCTTAGTTATGATCTAACGTATATACATCAATATTAAAGTTAACTAGTAATAATAGTGAAATAAAATTTATAATTAACACATGACATATTCATTAGATCATAAGTTCATTACGTTAGTCTTATATAAGTTTTTCTCTTGCGAGAGAAACTTATATGGGCGGCACACCATATCATGAATCCAATAAATATATATGTTTGGCCGGAGAGGTGAGTTAGCGACGGAAAAATCTGTTTCTATTGCGTCGCTAATTCATGATTAGCGATGAAACAGATACTCGAAATATATGTTTTTATTTCTGTCGTCGCCAAATAAATAGCGACGTAATAATTTTTTCCGTCTCTAAATTTAGCGACGGAAGATATTATGTATTTAATTAGCAATGGAAAATCCGTATCTAATTAGAGACGCAGTTGGTATGGTTTATTTTCCCTCTCTAAATAGCGACGAAAATTCAGTTTCTAATTAGAGACGGAAAAATCCGTCACTAATTAAAAACAGAAAATCTATCTCTAATTAGAATGGGAAAATTGTGTTTATAAATCCGTTGCTAATTAGAAACGGAAAATTCGTCGTGCATATATAAGTTTTTCTCCCTTCTCTCTGCATAGCATAAAATTTACTGGCCATTGGATAATCCCAAGAGCGAAAAACTTTTCATATTTCAACTGACCCCTCTCCTTCCTAAAATTGGTAAAGATAAAGAGATTCGAGCATCATCTAGACTTGCAAATAATTTTGTAATTGCATCAAGATGCATTCATTTGTCATCTAAATTTAAAAGGCATTGCCCAGAACCCAGATACTCACACAGAGAATATTTATTAACTTCTCCGTGTCAGCACCAGTTTTAGTTTCTTGCTTCTCAATCTCAGCCACCGAAACCCGATTGTTTGTTTTCCTTTTCCCATTACATTTATATATAGCCATTACCAAAAAACCATAAGCCATAACGAGAAACACCAACTGAAAAGAAGCTAATATGCGCCATGGTGTTCATTACGCACCCTCTGTTTCTCCTTCTCCCACCTTTAACATCACCTCCAATAATAATAATAATAATATTCACAATCCTGCCATGCTTGTCTCTGTAATTTTAGCTCTGTTCTTACCATGCGCTGGCATGAGTCTTGTGTTTATCGTTTACCTATCTCTGCTTTGGTGTGCTAGCAATGATACTCCCAATAATAATAATAATAATAATTTGAATGATCTTCAGTTACCGGTCAAGGCGGTAGTGGAGGGAGGCTTGTCGGCGTCAGAACTCGAAAAGTTACCAAAGGTTACTGGGAAAGAGCTGGCGATAGGGACAGAGTGCGCGGTGTGTCTCGACGAGATCGAGAGTGAACAACCGGCTCGACTGGTTCCCGGTTGCAACCACGGGTTTCATCTGCAGTGCGCTGATACTTGGCTTTCTAAGCACTCGGTCTGTCCTGTATGTAGAGCCAAGCTTGACTCTCACTTCTTTAATGATTTAGATAATAATCCCTGCTAGCTAGTTATTGATTTTCATATTTTTATTTTTATTTTTTTCCTGTGTGATTTTTTTTAATGGATCAGAACATATTTCCATTAATGGCTTGATAGAAGAAATATGAGGGTTTCTTTTTCATTTTCCGGTGAGGAAGAAGAAGATATGTGACTGATGGCAATGTACACGTGTATGGTTTAGCGTAATTGTAGACAATGAATTTGGATTCACTTTGAGCTTACTTTTGTATTGAGTTTTAAATAAATTTTAATAAGTAATTATTAGACAAAAATTAAATGATTTAAGATTTGATTCTCATATCATCAGTTTCTTGTAAGAATCCACCACAAATCCATCATTTTATATGTTCTGTTTAAGTTTGGGTCGGATAATTTAATAGTGGGATCCAACATTGACAAAATTCAAACCCTATCTTTCGTCTATTTGTCATTTTATAAATAATAATTATGTCCATATATATATATATATTTAAAAAAATATTTTTGAATAGAAAATAAAATTATTTTTTATTTTTATATATATATATATAATTATGTATTCAATTACATAAATATAGACAAATGTTAAAACACAAAAAAAAGTTTGGTCCTTTGTGTGCATGAAGAGGTAAGTGGTGGCAAGCTGTCGGTGCATCGAATGATGGAAAACAATTGCTTAATTAAAGTGGCAGTTTCCGTTTTGGATGCCCTAGTTGTTGGGTTGGGTCGCGTGCGAGGGATTTTCAGGAAGGATTCTTCCAACAATTTATTCGTAATTTTTTGTGTTTTTTTTGAACGTGGAAACCCCGAGATAGTATATCATATTTCGGATGTATATGTCATCTCTCTCATATCAGTTAGGTCTCATACAGTTGTGGGACCTAGCTGCTGTTAGAGAGATGACATATACACTCAAAATATAATATAATTTTTCCGAAACCTCCATCTTCCTTTTTTTTTTTTCATAAAAGCTAGGGATGTAAAAAAGTATGAATCAGGCCCGACTCGGTCCGGTTTGTCCGGGCTTTGGTCCGGTCTATGATAAAAAATTCTCGGGCCGGGCTCAGAAATAGAGGTCGGACTCGGTCTCTCTCATATCAGTTAGGTCTCACACAGTTGTGGAACCTAACTACTATTAGAGAGATGACATATACACTCAAAACATAATATAATTTTTCGGAAACCTCCATCTTCCTTCTTTTTTTTTTTTTCATAAAAGACTAGGGATGTAAAAAAGTATGGATCCGGCCCGGCTCGGTCCGGTTTGTCCGGGCTTTGGTCCGGTCCATGATAAAAAAATTCTCGGGCCGGGCTCAGAAATAGAGGTCCGACTCGGCCTCGAATCAGGATATGGTCCGGTCCGGATTTAAAAAATATATTATATATATTTATATTTATATAATTTTTTATTTTTAAAAAATCGAGTCGGGCCAAGTCCAGCCCGAAACAAACCGGGCCGGACTTTTCCCAAGCTCGGGCCGGCTTTCCTAAAAAATGTATTTTCTCTGACTTAAATAATTAAATTTTAAATTTTATACTATCAAATCAAACATAATCTCTTGATAACTACATTAAAAATCTGATCCATTATACCAGATGAGCCCAAAACTCGGGGGATATAGACTACTATTGTGGTTGCTCTATGTTAATGCTACACGACCCAAATGATGACCAATTTTCATAAAAATAATGGATTGTGTTAATATATCTGAACGATTTTTTAAATAGTTGTCCAAATAATAATATTTTCACTATAAGAAAATGTGGAATTACATACTAAAATTACCGATCGATTATTTCGATCGATATTTTTTTGATATTTACCGATCGAATATCGATCAAAAAGGATAAAAATAATTTCTGACCAATTACCGATCTATTACCGACCAAATATTCAGTTGATAGTTGGTCAGTAATACGACACAGAAGATTAGTTTGGCACCAGGTTATGCCGCCAACAATTAACTACTAAATATTCGGTCGGTATATGATTACAAATAGCGACCGAATATTCATTCGGTCGCTAAAAGAATATCAATTATAAAAAATCAATCATTTTACTGTTACTATTATTATTATTATTATTATTATTATTATTATTATTATTATTATTATTATTATTATTATTATTATTATTATTATTATTATTATTATTATTATTATTATTATTATTATTATTATTATTATTACTACACATATATATATCACATATTATAACAAGAAACATGTCATAACCTATTGGCAATTATGCTACACATTTAATCTTGAGGTAAAGAGTTGAAAGCACACCAATTAAATCAATTTGTAGAATTAAATGTTGGATTGTGTGGGTTTAATCTGAGCCCGCTCTTGTGTGGTACTAAGGCCCATGTGTGGAACCCACCCATGGTCGGTCTTGTGGGGCCCATGGTCGGTCTTATGGGGCCTATGGTAGGCCCCGTAATTTTTTTAAATGCAGTCTTTTTTTAAATGATCGATATAATTTACTGTCCGAATTACAATTTGGTCGTTAAAATCTAATTATTTATTTATTTATTTATTCATTCGGTTGGTAATTTTACTGATCAAAATATAGTCGGTCAGTATCAGTAATTTATCACCGACGAGTCAAATACCGACTGAATATATTCGGTCGATTTTTGATTGATAATCCTGATTACTGGTCATATTTATTAGATTACTGACCGAATATTCGGTCGGTGATCTCGAGTTTTCTTGTAGTGTTTGAACACAATATTTTTTTTAAACTACACCGTCAAACCACCCGACTCGAGCTTAAACGGAGTAAGTAAAATTACCGGTTGTCTTAAACTCTTACAAGAAATGCACCCCCTTGACTCGAACCAAGAATTTAACAACTAAATCCTAAATCATTTGTTATCAAACCACAATTGAGGCTTGAACACAACGTTTGGAACTTTGTATATTTAGTCAACTTGTTTGGACAATAAATAATATTATTAGAAATGGAACGTTTATTTATTATTAGATTAATGTAAGATCAATGCAATGCCAAATAATTCACTCACCCACGTTTAAACAAATTTTTATCGGAATAACACTAAAGCTATTATGAGTCCCACTTGAATGGTTTGAAAAAATGACAATAGAGACGCAGAACATTTCACACTTGATTGATTACAGATATTAATTAGTTCTTATTTAGTAGTATGAGAGTGGCTAATTTACTCAACTAAAGTATTAAACCAAGTTTTTTTTTTTTTTGATAATCGGGGTGTCCGGCCAGCTTACGCGCACATCGACTAATCCCCGGGACCTGTGCCCCGTGCTCTCAGAAGTTTCTCAACACAGATCAGGGTAAGTCGCTGGCTTTTCACACCAGGGGGCATGACCCCAAGGAAATGCATCTAGTGAGATTCGAACCTTGAATATGAGAGGGAGCAAACCACTCAAGCCCAAAGCCTTATTCTAAAGGCTATCTGGGATTCATTGTTAAAACACATTAAAACGATTCGTTTTATCATCTTTTTTCTACACAAAAGTATCTCTCTTACCAAGGATCACTATGGAAAAAATTAACCTATTCACTTAACAGGCATAATCGTCTTCCTTCAGGAGCATCTATAATACATTAGGGTATCACATATCCTTGAATTATAAACCTTTGAAGTTATATTTAAGGAATTATTAAATGAATAATAAATTTTTTTTTTTTTTTTTTTTTTTTTTTTTTGAAATCGTTGGAAACCCCGCCACCAAACCACCCATTCTGGGCCGCGGCGCAGGTAAAACCCCCGGCTGTCCCAGGCTCTTACAAGAAGTTGCACCCCCTGGATTCGAACCCAGAACCTCAAGGTGAGATTCTGGACCCTTCACCACCAAGCCACACCCCTTGGGGGCGAATAATAAATTTATTATCCTTATAATATATTATCATATAATATTATTTTTTGAAAATGTTAAAAACTCCACCGTCAAATCACTTGACCCAGATTTAAGCGGAGCAAGTAACATGTCAAAAATGAACAGCAATATTTTCTTAATTTTTGCCAAAAATGAATGGCAATGGTTACTGCCTCATGCATTGAAAGATAATTAAGAACTTTTCCTTTCACATCATAGGCCACGCTGTATTGCTTCAGCTACCATTTTGAGCTTCAAAAATAGTCAACATCTCATTTTCCAAGTCAATATTTTTCCTTTAATGGTTACCATAAAAATATGGTGGCCATATCGGGAAGGTTTCTGATAACTAAAACATGCAGGATGAAATGTGAAGAGTCAGTGACATCTAACTTAGCTTTCTTGGATTCTTTTTTTTTTTTATTCTTTTTATTTTGTATGGGTATCATATTCGAGTAACATTAACATGTATTGGATATTTGGAGCTTTCAAATAATTTGATGAATATAGACATGGCAATTTTGTTGGATATTTTAGATAATCAATAATATCTATCGTAATAAATTATCCGATATTTAAAGTATATTGAATAGTGGTTAGGTTTTATTTTTGAAAATATATAATAAAATTTGCTTGCTGTCATTTATTATTTTTAGTATTTCGGATATCCAATGTCTGACAAAAATTAAATGAAAGTAATATTAATGAAATTAATTTTTCAATATCCGTTAACAGATTTTTATTTTTAATTTTTTTTAAAACCTGTTTTTTTGGTTGGTGTTGAAAATCCGAATGTTTTATAAATCAACCGCGGATGTTTTCTCATATATGAATATGTATCGGATGTTAGATGTTGGTTTCAAATTCAATTTTGAATATTCCAGATTCATTTTTTTTTTTGTTTTTTCACCTTCCTGCTCTCCGTGAATCTTCTTTCCGGATCGGCTTGCCAAAAAAAAAAAAAAAAAACACACTCAACTATTATATAAATTGTCATAATGATATTTTAATCTTTACGGTTCTAGAAATAAAAACTTTAGTCCCGATAGTTTTTTTAAAAAATATAAGTTTTTGTCTGTTAAATTTTTTTTTTTGTTATTTATATAACTTTTTATCTAATTTTGAAGCAAGTTTTTACTATTTTTAGACAAGATTTAGTTTAAGTCATTTAACATTAATTCAAACAAAAATAACTCAAATATATATATATATATATATATATATATATATATATATATATATATATATATATATATATGATGATAGAGACTAAAATATTATTTTCAAAATTATAGATATTAAAGTCTCGTTATGAGAATCTACAGTACAGTTGGATATCATTTTCCTCAAAAATTATTAAATTCATTTAAATAATTTTTTTTTTGTCATTAATGATTTCTACTAACATAATAATTTAATAATTTGATATATTTATAAAGTTTTATATTATAAAAAAAATTCTTGTATCTTCGTATAAGACCCATGTCCAGAGTATAATATTACATAGTTTAATAATTAGATAGTCAATATTTATAAGCCAATAATATAAAGATATATAATCAATGTTTACATGCCAATAATATAAAAAAGATCAATATTTACATATATAATAAATTAAATGTCATTGACAATATCTTAATGCAGACCAAATCTTTTTTTTGTAGTCTTACTAACTACAAGACTAAATCACATGATGTTTCACATTAATTTACTTAATAGTTGTGAAAGTGTTAATTAGGATCTCGACACCAATGGGCGTAGTTTGGTGGTATATGACTCATGATCTTATTTTGAGGTACTGAGTACGAATCCAGAGAGTGTGTTTCTTGTAATAGTCTGAGACGGGATTTTACATGTTCCGCTTAAACCCGAAAGAAGTGGTTTGACGCCGGGATTTCCAATGATTAAAAAAAAAAGTTTTAATTAGGAACCCATAAATTTTTTATTGGAACAACACTAAAGCTATCATGAATTCCACGTGAATGGTTTCAAAAAATGACAATAGAGACAGAACATTTCACACTTAATTGATTACAGATATTAGTTTCTTATATAATAGTATGAGAGTGGCTAATATACTCAATTAAAGTATTAAACCAAGTTTATTCCAAAGGCTATACTGAGATTCATTGTTAAAACATATTAAAACTATTCGTTTTATCATCTTTTTTCTACACAAAAGTATCTCTCTTTCCAAGGATCACTATGAAAAAATTAACCTATTCACTTAACAGTCATAATCGTCTTCCTTCAGGGGCATCTAATACATTAGGGTATCATATATCCTTGAATTATAAACCAGGAATTATTAAATGAATAATAAATTTATTATCCTCATAATATTATATCATGTAACATTATTTTTTGAAAACGTTGAAATCCTACCGTCAAAACACTAGACCCAAATTTAAACGGAACAGATAACAAGTCAAAAATGAACAGTCATTTTTTTTTTAATTTTTGCCAAAAATGAATGGCAATGGTTACTCCTCAGGAGATACCATGGCAATGGCCCTTCATTATTGGATTTGTGATAACTAAACATGCATGAAGTAACATAAACATGTATTGGAGCTTTCAAATAATTTATTAAGGGAAAACGGATGAATATAGACATCGCAATTTTGTTGGATATTTTGGATACTCGATAATATTTATCGCAAAAGATTCTCCGATATTCAAAGTATATTGAATAGTGGTTAGGTTTCGTTTTTAAAAATATATAATAGAAATTGATTTCGGTCGGTTATTATTTTTAGTATTTCGGATATTCAATATCTAATTAAAAAATTAAATAAAATTAATAATAAAAAAATTAATTTTTCAATATTCGTTAACGGATTTCTGTTTTTTTTTTAAAACATGTTTTTTTTTTTGGTTGGTATCGAAAATCCGAATGTTTTATATACCAACCGCAGATCTTTTCTCATATATGAATATGTATCAGATGTTATATGTTGGTTTCAAATTCTTTTTTTATTTTTTATTTTTTTTAGTTTTTTCATTTTTACTGCTCCCCGTGAATCTTCTTTCCGGATTGGTTAACCACAAAAAATAAGGTCTTTATATTGACGCTAAAAGAACGTCTATTGACGCTAAAGATCATTAGCGTCGAATAATTTCGACGCAAATTTTCGACACTAAAACGTGGACGAGAAAAACTATTATCGTCGAAAATATACTGTCGACGTTAGAGCACAATATTTTACGTCAAAAAATTTTCGACGATAAATTTGAAACCTTTTAGTGTCGAAACCATTTTTCGACGCTAAATCACGTATTTGAAGACGGATATTTTCGACGCCAAATAATTTTGTACTTAATAAAAAACTTATTTATTTACATATAAAATATAAGTATTCAACACTCAATCTATCCACCGAGCTCATCCAATTTCTATCAATTTCAACCAAATATCTACAAACTCATCAACATCACTAATTAATCAATTATCTATTTAAACATATACATAATTAATTAATTAATTACAAAAAAACTAATTTTACATAAATGCATCATAATCAACTAACAACATATTAACTAACTAACACAATGTATAAATAAAGATAATTCCAAAAAATTAGAACACTAATTTTTTAATAATAAAGATATAAAAATATAATTATTAGACATTATATTTATTTTTATAATTATTAGACATTATAAAAAATTATATCTTTATTTTTATATAATAAAATTATAATTATTAAACATTATATTAAACTCATCAACATCACCCATTAATTAATTAATTAATTCCTTAATTAATTTAAGCATCCACATAATTAATTAATTACTAAATAAACTAATTAATCTCACATATATGTATCATAATCAACTAACAACAAATTAACTAACTAACACAATGTATATAATAAAGATAATTATAAAAAATTAGAACCCTAATTTTTGAGAGAGATTAAACTTAAATTAAGTGAGAGTGATTCAAATATAAAGAAAAATAAAGAGTTATGATTTAATAAAACAAGGAATAAAAGTTATCTTGTGAAAAAAATGGAGTTTTGTTTGATGATTTGTAAGAAAATTTTGAGAAAAAGTTGTAGAGGAGAGAAAGAGTAAAGGAGAAAGAAGAATGGGATTGTAAGTGGTTTTGGTCTTATAACAACCCTTTAGCGTCGAAATAGAATTTTTCTACGCTAAATGTTAAACTTTTAGCGTCGAACTATATTTTCGACGCTAAATCACGTATTTGAAGACGTATATTTTCGACGCCAAATAATTTTGTACTTAATAAAAAACTTATTTATTTACATATAAAATATAATTATTCAACACTCAATCTATCCACCGAGCTCATCCAATTTCTATCCATTTCAACCAAATATCTACATATAAAATATAATTATTAAACATTATATTAAACTCATCAACATCACTAATTAATCAATTATCTATTTAAGCATATACATAATTAATTAATTAATTACAAAACAAACTAATTTTACATATATGCATCATAATCAACTAACAACAGATTAACTAACTAACACAATGTATAAATAAAGATAATTCCAAAAAATTAGAACCCTAATTTTTTAATAATAAAGATATAAAAATATAATTATTAGACATTATATTTATTTTTATAATTATTAGACATTATAAAAAATTATATCTTTACTTTTATATAATAAAATTAAAAAAATTATAATTATTAAGCATTATTTAAACTCATCAACATCACCAGTTAATTAATTAATTAATTAAGCATACACATAATTAATTAAATAATTAATTACAAAATAAACTAATTAATCTCACATATATGCATCATAATCAACTAACAACAAATTAACTAACTAACACAATGTATATAATAAAGATAATTATAAAAAATTAGAAACCTAATTTTTGAGAGAGATTAAACTTAAATTAAGTGAAAGTGATTCAAATATAAAGAAAAATAAAGAGTTATGATTTAATAAAACAAGGAATAAAAGTTATCTTGTGAAAAAAATGGAGTTTTGTTTGATGATTTGTAGGAAAGTTTTGAGAAAAAGTTGTAGAGGAGAGAAAGAGTAAAGGAGAAAGAAGAATGGGATTGTAAGTGGTTTTGGTCTTATAACAACCCTTTAGCGTCGAAATAGAATTTTTCTATGCTAAATGTTAAACTTTTAGCGTCGAACTATATTTTCGACGCTAAAAGGTAATGAGATTGTCAGTGCTTCAGGGGTTGTAAAAATCATTTAGTCTCAAAAATAATATCAACGCAAAATGTATGACTTTTAGCGTTGATATATTATTTTCGACGCAAAATGGTAATTTTTTTAACGTCGAAATAAATTTCGATGCTTAATGTCAAAGCTTTTGCGTCGAAATAAATATTTCGTCGCAAAAGAACTAATCATTTAATGTGGATTATTGATTTTCGATGCAAAAATTTATCTTTAGCGTCGAATTTTTTTCGACACTAAAAGTAACATTTCTTGTGGTCGTTTGTCAAAAAAAGAAAAGAAAAATGACACTCAATTATTTTATCAGTTTTCAATTTCATAATGACATTTTGGTCTTTACAATTTTAAAAATAATAACTTTAGTCCCGACAGTTTTAAAAAAAATACAAGTTTTAGTCTTTACCATTAAATTATTATTTTTGGTTATTTATATCACTTTTTATCTAATATTGAAACAAGTTTTTTTACTATTTTCAGACAATTTTGGGTTTACATCATTTAACATTAATTCAAACAAAAATAGCTCAAAATTAAGAAAAAAAAATTAATGATAGAGACTAAAATATGTATTTTGGTAATTTACAGAACAGTTGGATGTCATTTTTTTCCCAAAAAAATGTTTAATTACAATTAAATAATATGTTTTTTTTTTTGTCAATAATGATTTCTACTAACATAATAATTTGATAATTTGATAAATTTATAAATTATTTTATTATTATAAAAATTCTTGTATCTTCGTATAAGATCCATGTCCAGAGTATATTATTACATAATTCAATAATTAGATAGTCAATATTTATATGCCAATTATATTAAGATGATCAATTTTTACATGCCAATAATATAAAGAATATGATTATTTACATATATAATAAATTAAAAATGTCATTGACTATATCTTAATGCAGACCAAATCTATCACATGATGTTTCATATTAATTTACTTAATAGTTGTGAAAGTGTTAATAATTTACTAACTAATTTACAACAAAATAAAAAAGATAGTCAATATTACGTACCAATAATATAAATATAGCATGGAATTTCATGATAATAATATAAAGATCATTGTATATTTTATTAAGACAAATCGAATCTTTTGAATATATTATTAAGGGCTACATTAAAAATCTACTCGTTATATTGATTACCTCAATCCAATAATTTTTCTTTTTGTCATTCATGTGTTATGCCAACATGCTGATTTAATAATTCGCTAAATATATAAAATAATTAAATAAAGATGTTCAATATTTACTTGCAAATTAATAAAACCAATAAAGTCAAATTTTGCATGCAATAACGTAACAGTCATTGACTAATGCACTATTTGTTTTTATGTATGAGAATCCTTAGTTTAACTTATTTTCCGACATTTTCTATTTTACTTATTTTATATCTTAATTTCAAACATTTACTGCTTAATGGAAAAAGTGAATTTTCTAACTTATATGTAAATAAGAAAAGTGTGTGAAAGCAAGGAAATATTATCTTATAAAAATATCCTTATTAAATATATTATTCTTATCTTAAATAATGTAAATATTTTGTTGGCGTTTGTTTTTCGTTTCATGGGTAATTCAAGGAATATACTCCTTGAACAAACCTCCCTCAAGCAGTGAATTTGTTTGGTTAGTTGGGAACCGAAAGCAAACTTGGCAAGCAAACAAAAAAGATCACAAAGGAAACAGAGGTTTAACGTGGTTCGGCGGAGACTGATGACTCTAACCTATGTCTACGGAAATAAAAAAATGAAATTTTATTAAGAGCTCGGGTCAAGACCGAAAAGTTTTCTCTCTCTCTCACTAAACTTTTTAGAGCTCTTTTTAAAAGTTGTAAATATTGCTAACAAAAGAGAACCAACCAACCAACCAACCCCTAAATCTGAGTCTTCAAACGCTTTATATAGACTTTTAAACATACTGTTACACCAACTCGTGACGTTAGCTCACGTCATCCTGTCATTATCGCTCATGTTTCTTTTCCCAACTACTCTGCAAATAGTAAATCTGGCTGCCTGACACAACCACCCTATACCATCTGAAAAACCACCATTCTCACCTTTACCCCCTGCTACATGTTTCGCTCATGTGACAACCTACATTTCAACCACTCCCAAATTATTCTGTGTGTCATGGGATAAGCCTTTGACCTGCACCCATCGTATCAGCATTTCAGGGGGCTCAAACTTTCTCGTAGGGCTTACGTCATTCATACGTAAGCACAAGATACTTCGAACCCCACCCTGGTCCCCGGGTTGGCATGACGAGGTGATTGATGTGGATCATCTTCCTCTCTTCTTTACCAGGTCGGGTCGATAGAGATTTCTTCATTTCCCTCCCTTTCTCTTTACAATTCCCTAACATTCTTGATAAGTGTTTGAAGGCTCATGGGCTTCCTATGTGGCCACCTTCTAATGTCTGATTCCTTATATCTTTTCTTCAAAAGGATTATGCCAACATTAAGCTCTTTGACCGCTTTAGTTATGAATATGTAGAAATATTGAGAAATAGTTTCACTTGATAAAAGTTTGATCTGTTATGATTTCCTTCTAGCTTGTATATTCTAATGCTCATCTTCCTATGTTTCTTTATTTCTAGTAAAGTTTCTTCCGGTGTATGTGATTGTACCTCAGTTGGCTCACTCCAAATCACATTCTCATTGTTATAAGCACAAAACATATCACATGACGACCTCAGGTCGGTTTTCACATGTACAAATGTTGTCGAATCTAATGTATTGTTATCAAGTCGAGTGTCTCTGCGTCTCAATTTTAGGCCATTCTACCCGACCTCTCATCCTCACCGGGACCTTGGTCCCCCACGTTGTTAAGTACAAAAACTCATTCTAACCCTCTTCAGACTTTTGAGTTCCTCGGAGTTAAAAATCACCATCCACATATTTATTTGTCATGTATTTAACATTTTCTTATATTATTCTTTTGGAAGAATGAACTTGATTTTTATATTTTAATTATTTTAATATTTTTCATAATTTTTTGCATTTGAATTAATGTAATAATTTTTCTAATTTATTACTTTAATGTCAATTACTTGATTATATGTTTGATTTTAATTATACTTTTCATATATTATACTTTTAAATTTATAATTACTACAATGATATAAATTAGTGCCAAAATATTATAAAAAAATATATTCGGAAGTCGAAAAAGAAAAATAAACATAACATTCAAACATATGTATTTAGAAGTATTCAGATTTCATACAAAAAATAAACACTACTTAACTCTTAAGGCATACCGAATTATATGATTATAATCTTAATGACTACAAGATTTACTAAATCATGTGATGTTCCATATTTATTTGCTTGGCATTTGTAAAAAAAAAATAAAAAATACCACTAATAATTTAAATTACATTAATTTTTAGTCATTTGTGTTTATTGGCAAAGGTCTTGATAAATTACGTTGGAAGATGAAACAATCATTTTCCCTCTTCAATTGCTAAAACATATTCTCCACTAATCAATTAAATTGCATTAAATTTTTAAAAAATATCAACAAGCACCGGTTTTAAAGTTTTGACACTCATCTATAATTCCAAATCGATCTCACCTCATTCTAAAATACTAACATTGATCTAGACAAACACTAATTCCGGAATATCCTATATTGAAGGCGTGCATAACCGACCATCATTCCATACTTAAGGAAACAAAACAAATGATTCAGAAACAACTTCTCATGAATGTGTACCACATAAAAATGATTCAACACTTCTATGTACCGTTATGCTTCTGTTACCGGTATCTATGTTAGCACAAAAATATAATAATCAATTGTACACTCTTTAAATAAAAAAAAAAAAAAACCGTAACAACGCGTGATCCGATATCTAGTTATAATATAAATATAGTAATCATTTACATGTTAATAATAAAAAAAATCATGGATTATTTTTTAACACAGTTCGAATCTTTTTTTTTTTTTTTTTTTTTATATCCTTAGCTTTATTTTTTTAGGGAATTGTATTAAAGTGTACTGGATTATATTAAAATTTGGACACATATTTATTTTGTGTTGTATTATGAACTATATTATATAATTAATTATTTTATCTTTTTATTTCTTATTAGTTTAACCAATTCTTTGGACAAAAAATTAAAATACAATGTCGCTGACGTTTAGTACTCACCACCAACAATATGCAACAAAATATATGGTCAATATTTACATGTCAACATTATGAATAATTAATAATTACATGTCGATAATGTAAATAACAAATATTTACAAGCAATTAATAAAAATAGTCAATAATTATATTTTAATAATATAAATAATCCATTATGCCAGTAATTAATATAAACAACGGGAAAATGAACTTAACCCTCTGATGCTTGACAAAACTAATTGATACCCGATGATGTTTAAAAACTAAACAAATTAAAATTCCCTTATTTTTATAACAATGTTTATATTTTATTCATCATTTTATTATTTTCCACTTATGAAAAGCTTAAATGTTTAGGAAATCCTTTTAACAAAACTTATGAAATATGAATTAAGTAAAATGATGTAAAATCAAATACCTTGTACATTTTAAAAGTTCATTTAATTCAAATATTTTAGTTTTTCTATATTATTAATCATTAAGGATATTTAAATTATTTTACTTGATTCATATTTCTTAAGCATTTATGTTTTATACAAGGGACAAAATAGTAAAATCATAAATTATATTAATATTTAAAAGAATTGTAATACAAACAGGGGAGTTTTATTTAGTTTTTAAATATCAAGAGAATTTCGATTAATTTTCATGCTTATTTTCAAACATCAAGAAAATACATTGAATGCTTTACGAACACAAGGCAAATTGAAGGCTTTCATTCGAACTTGCCTCGAACGGAAGCTCTTTGGAATTTCTAGTTCGAACGAGAAGAAGAACGCGCCACTAACGTGAATACTGAACTGCGTTCTAACGTCTGAACGAACGCGACACTAACGTGGACATACTGAAATGGCCAACATAAGGCCAAATGAATGCAAAATGATTTCAATGCCCGTGAATCTGGACCGTAGCATCGGTCAACATGAATACATGCTACGCGAGCGTAAATCGCCGTATTACATGATCTACATGACCATAATGACCATAATGTGTATATTATACATACTTAAACACATGAGGTGTTATATTATAATACTGGTAGAACAATCATACACACACCACTATCTCAACCCCACTCTCTCAACCTCTCTCTCTCTTTCACGTTTCTTCTTCTTCTTCAGTTTTCGCATTAGGTTCTTTATAAGATTAGTTTTTAATTTGAAATTATGGTTTGTTAGATTAGGTCAATATTAAGATTGTATGGGGAATTTTAAAATCCGCATACAATCCTAAACACATGAGGCAAACAATCACTTTTGGTGCCTCAAATGAGGCAATTTTGGTGCCTCAAAAGAGACACTTAACAGTGCTTTGAATGAGGCACTAACAGTACCTCACTTAATAAATTTACTTTAATATTTAAAAAAGGCCTTTAATTTATATTTAGTGTTACCAACAATTTGTTATTTTCATATGGCCTTCGAAAAATGCAAGAGCCCGCTCCATCCACCGACAGTGTGATAGGTTCCACCTATGAGTCATCTGCTTAGGCCACTGACCTGACCCCAACAGTCAAACGATATATGGGTCATACAAGGGGTTTGGACTTGGCGCGTCACATGAAGGCCCACGAAAGAATATCGATTTGCATATCCGAGATGGAGAGAGACATATGAGCCAACACACAACACAAACTTCAACAACGCAATTGGGAATATTATGCAATATGACGCTCCTCGGCGGTACACGTGCTGGACAAAGATACCGGAGCGGAAGCGCCACGGCTTGTTCGCGGTTTTGTTAGTAGGTATCAATTTAAGCATCAATTTTATTTTTTATTCTTATTTAAATGATGCTTCTAACTATTGTCTTTTTTTATGCATGAGTGGTTCGACGTTGACTTTACCGCTCCGAATGTGGTCAAGTATGTCGACCACAACATGGGCAAGTCATACTCAAACTACCACACAGAGAAGCTTAAGCTCATCTTCAACGAGCATGGTGCAACTGATGCTATTTTCAATCGACTGAATGACATCGATGAAGAAAATTGGGCGTATATGTGCCGCATGTGGGCTTCGGAGGAACACGCAGTAAGTTTTCAATTTCTATAATATTTAATTTTGTAGTCTTTTTGAAATAAAATAAAGACTAACTTCTTTTTGTAGAAAATTTATGAGCGGAACAAGGAAAACCGGTAGAATTTGTGATTCAACCATGTTGGAGGTTCGAAGCCATTTTCCGCGCATTGCGAGGAACACTCCAAGATAAGTGGATATACGTTTAATTAATTATATTTTAATAATATTTAATTATTAATTAATATTTTTCATCTGCAATAAAGTAGCACGAGAGAGGTGCTACAGTCCCTCTTGATGTCAGATTTTTTCTAGCTCACTCATTGCACTCAAAATAAAGGTTGGGTGAATGATGCTGTCTGAGATGGTTATGTAAGTGTTTAATTACATAAATTATGTAAAATTTCAGTATTTTCCATTATTTTTTAACTAACACAGAACCTTAAAATGAAGGAACGCATGGTGGTGATCGAGTCACAGAACCTCACGCAGGGCTTACAGCCTTTGACTGATGAGGAGCTTTTACGTCAGGTATTCCGGAACACCACCTCTTATAACATTGGACTTGAAATTCGTCGGAAGATGATAACAGTTACTTCTCTATTATCCGGCTCCTCGGAGGAGGTCACTATCTTTAGGGAAAAGTTGAAGTTGACTCAAGACCGATTAGAGTTATAGAATACCGAGATGATAAGGCATAAGCAGGAGCACGATCGGAAAATGACAAACTTACTGAAGCTTTTGGAGAGATCGCTCGCTCTGGCTAGTAATGCAGGATCGACCTCCCACAGTTCCTCCAAGCCCGAAAGAAGCAGCACCGACCCCGACCGATCGTATTATATCATTTTTTATTTAATGTAATAAAAAATATAATAAAACATATATTTTATATATAATAATAATTTTAATTTAATTTTTCAAATTTTTTAAATTAAAAAATAAAATATTATTAATATATATATAATTACATATATATTTTAATAATGTTTTATTTTTTTAATAATTTTAAATAAATTTTGGGACGTTAAAATGCATGATCTTTAGTGTGGCATTGCTAGTCTGACATTAAAGTTGGGCATTGTTTTTAATTTGACTGAGTGGTTCTAAACAAATATTTTTTTAAGATAGTCATTTTTGAGTTTGATTCCTGTAGCGAATAAAAAAAATTACTTCTAAATTTAAAAATAATAATAAGAAGAAGATAAAGACACAAATACATATAGAATATTAGAATGAATGAAAAAGCTCAATTTTTTTGCTTATAAATACAATGTGTGCAAATTAAAGATTCAATACAACAAATCGCACAACTCGAATTAATACTTATTAATTCTTTTTCTTTGCATTATTTCTTGAGATCATCAGCAA